>OX637468.1:38047799-38078938 GCA_951799995.1 Trifolium subterraneum
AACAAATAGAAGGTTAATAAAGGTCTAAATATAGTTCTTAACCTATGATAATCGCATCTTTATACCAATGGAAACTTTGGTCAAACAAGCTTGACGAAGTTTGACCAAAGTTTAATCGACTAGTATAAAGGTCTAAAACCCGATTCGAATGGAAATCTACCCTTTGTTGAACAAATAGAAGGTTAATAAAGGTCTAAATATAGTTCTTAACCTATGATAATCGCATCTTTATACCAATGGAAACTTTGGTCAAACAAGCTTGACGAAGTTTGACCAAAGTATAATCGACTAGTATAAAGGTCTAAAACCCGATTCGAATGGAAATCTACCCTTTGTTGAACAAATAGAAGGTTAATAAAGGTCTAAATATAGTTCTTAACCTATGATAATCGCATCTTTATACCAATGGAAACATTGGTCAAACAAGCTTGACGAAGTTTGACCAAAGTTTAATCGACTAGTATAAAGGTCTAAAACCCGATTCGAATGGAAATCTACCCTTTGTTGAACAAATAGAAGGTTAATAAAGGTCTAAATATAGTTCTTAACCTATGATAATCGCATCTTTATACCAATGGAAACTTTGGTCAAACAAGCTTGACGAAGTTTGACCAAAGTATAATCGACTAGTATAAAGGTCTAAAACCCGATTCGAATGGAAATCTACCCTTTGTTGAACAAATAGAAGGTTAATAAAGGTCTAAATATAGTTCTTAACCTATGATAATC
Source organism: Trifolium subterraneum (assembly GCA_951799995.1). Classification (NCBI taxonomy): domain Eukaryota; kingdom Viridiplantae; phylum Streptophyta; class Magnoliopsida; order Fabales; family Fabaceae; genus Trifolium; species Trifolium subterraneum. The sequence goes on from OX637468.1 coordinate 38,048,529, forward strand.
GCATCTTTATACCAATGGAAACTTTGGTCAAACAAGCTTGACGAAGTTTGACCAAAGTTTAATCGACTAGTATAAAGGTCTAAAACCCGATTCGAATGGAAATCTAACCTTTGTTGAACAAATAGAAGGTTAATAAAGGACTAAATATAGTTCTTAACCTATGATAATCGCATCTTTATACCAATGGAAACTTTGGTCAAACAAGCTTGACGAAGTTTGACCAAAGTTTAATCGACTAGTATAAAGGTCTAAAACCCGATTCGAATTTAAATCTACCCTTTGTTGAACATATAGAAGGTTAATAAAGGTTTAATTATAGTTCTTAACCTATGATAATCGCATCTTTATACCAATGGAAACTTTGGTCAAACAAGTTTGACGAAGTTTGACCAAAGTTTAATCGACTAGTATAAAGGTCTAAAACCCGATTCGAATGGAAATCTACCCTTTGTTGAACAAATAGAAGGTTAATAAAGGTCTAAATATAGTTCTTAACCTATGATAATCGCATCTTTATACCAATGGAAACTTTGGTCAAACAAGCTTGACGAAGTTTGACCAAAGTTTAATCGACTTGTATAAAGGTCTAAAACCCGATTCAAATGGAAATCTACCCTTTGTTGAACAAATAGAAGGTTAATAAAGGTCTAAATATAGTTCTTAACCTATGATAATCGCATCTTTATACCAATGGAAACTTTGGTCAAACAAGCTTGACGAAGTTTGACCAAAGTTTAATCGACTAGTATAAAGGTCTAAAACCCGATTCGAATGGAAATCTACCCATTGTTGAACAAATAGAAGGTTAATAAAGGTCTAAATATAGTTCTTAACCTATGATAATCGCATCTTTATACCAATGGAAACTTTGGTCAAACAAGCTTGACGAAGTTTGACCAAAGTTTAATCGACTAGTATAAAGGTCTAAAACCCGATTAAATTGGAAATCTACCCTTTGTTGAACAAATAGAAGGTTAATAAAGGTCTAAATATAGTTCTTAACCTATGATAATCGCATCTTTATACCAATGGAAACTTTGGTCAAACAAGCTTGACGAAGTTTGACCAAAGTTTAATCGACTAGTATAAAGGTCTAAAACCCGAATCGAATAGAAATCTACCCTTTGTTGAACAAATAGAAGGTTAATAAAGGTCTAAATATAGTTCTTAACCTATGATAATCGCATCTTTATACCAATGGAAACTTTGGTCAAACAAGCTTGACGAAGTTTGACCAAAGTTTAATCGACTAGTATAAAGGTCTAAAACCCGAATCGAATAGAAATCTACCCTTTGTTGAACATATAGAAGGTTAATATAGGTCTAAATATAGTTCTTAACCTATGATAATCGCATCTTTATACCAATGGAAACTTTGGTCAAACAAGCTTGACGAAGTTTGACCAAAGTTTAATCGACTAGTATAAAGGTCTAAAACCCGATTCGAATACAAATCTACCCTTTGTTGAACATATAGAAGGTTAATATAGGTCTAAATATAGTTCTTAACCTATGATAATCGCATCTTTATACCAATGGAAACTTTGGTCAAACAAGCTTGACGAAGTTTGACCAAAGTTTAATCGACTAGTATAAAGGTCTAAAACCCGATTCGAATACAAATCTAACCTTTGTTGAACAAATAGAAGGTTAATAAAGGTCTAAATATAGTTCTTAACCTATGATAATCGCATCTTTATACCAATGGAAACTTTGGTCAAACAAGCTTGACGAAGTTTGACCAAAGTTTAATCGACTAGTATAAAGGTCTAAAACCCGATTCGAATGGAAATCTAACCTTTGTTGAACAAATAGAAGGTTAATAAAGGACTAAATATAGTTCTTAACCTATGATAATCGCATCTTTATACCAATGGAAACTTTGGTCAAACAAGCTTGACGAAGTTTGACCAAAGTTTAATCGACTAGTATAAAGGTCTAAAACCCGATTCGAATTTAAATCTACCCTTTGTTGAACATATAGAAGGTTAATAAAGGTTTAATTATAGTTCTTAACCTATGATAATCGCATCTTTATACCAATGGAAACTTTGGTCAAACAAGTTTGACGAAGTTTGACCAAAGTTTAATCGACTAGTATAAAGGTCTAAAACCCGATTCGAATGGAAATCTACCCTTTGTTGAACAAATAGAAGGTTAATAAAGGTCTAAATATAGTTCTTAACCTATGATAATCGCATCTTTATACCAATGGAAACTTTGGTCAAACAAGCTTGACGAAGTTTGACCAAAGTTTAATCGACTAGTATAAAGGTCTAAAACCCGATTCAAATGGAAATCTACCCTTTGTTGAACAAATAGAAGGTTAATAAAGGTCTAAATATAGTTCTTAACCTATGATAATCGCATCTTTATACCAATGGAAACTTTGGTCAAACAAGCTTGACGAAGTTTGACCAAAGTTTAATCGACTAGTATAAAGGTCTAAAACCCGATTCGAATGGAAATCTACCCTTTGTTGAACAAATAGAAGGTTAATAAAGGTCTAAATATAGTTCTTAACCTATGATAATCGCATCTTTATACCAATGGAAACTTTGGTCAAACAAGCTTGACGAAGTTTGACCAAAGTTTAATCGACTAGTATAAAGGTCTAAAACCCGATTCGAATGGAAATCTACCCATTGTTGAACAAATAGAAGGTTAATAAAGGTCTAAATATAGTTCTTAACCTATGATAATCGCATCTTTATACCAATGGAAACTTTGGTCAAACAAGCTTGACGAAGTTTGACCAAAGTTTAATCGACTAGTATAAAGGTCTAAAACCCGAATCGAATAGAAATCTACCCTTTGTTGAACAAATAGAAGGTTAATAAAGGTCTAAATATAGTTCTTAACCTATGATAATCGCATCTTTATACCAATGGAAACTTTGGTCAAACAAGCTTGACGAAGTTTGACCAAAGTTTAATCGACTAGTATAAAGGTCTAAAACCCGATTCGAATGGAAATCTACCCTTTGTTGAACAAATAGAAGGTTAATAAAGGTCTAAATATAGTTCTTAACCTATGATAATCGCATCTTTATACCAATGGAAACTTTGGTCAAACAAGCTTGACGAAGTTTGACCAAAGTATAATCGACTAGTATAAAGGTCTAAAACCCGATTCGAATGGAAATCTACCCTTTGTTGAACAAATAGAAGGTTAATAAAGGTCTAAATATAGTTCTTAACCTATGATAATCGCATCTTTATACCAATGGAAACATTGGTCAAACAAGCTTGACGAAGTTTGACCAAAGTTTAATCGACTAGTATAAAGGTCTAAAACCCGATTCGAATGGAAATCTACCCTTTGTTGAACAAATAGAAGGTTAATAAAGGTCTAAATATAGTTCTTAACCTATGATAATCGCATCTTTATACCAATGGAAACTTTGGTCAAACAAGCTTGACGAAGTTTGACCAAAGTATAATCGACTAGTATAAAGGTCTAAAACCCGATTCGAATGGAAATCTACCCTTTGTTGAACAAATAGAAGGTTAATAAAGGTCTAAATATAGTTCTTAACCTATGATAATCGCATCTTTATACCAATGGAAACTTTGGTCAAACAAGCTTGACGAAGTTTGACCAAAGTTTAATCGACTAGTATAAAGGTCTAAAACCCGATTCGAATGGAAATCTAACCTTTGTTGAACAAATAGAAGGTTAATAAAGGACTAAATATAGTTCTTAACCTATGATAATCGCATCTTTATACCAATGGAAACTTTGGTCAAACAAGCTTGACGAAGTTTGACCAAAGTTTAATCGACTAGTATAAAGGTCTAAAACCCGATTCGAATTTAAATCTACCCTTTGTTGAACATATAGAAGGTTAATAAAGGTTTAATTATAGTTCTTAACCTATGATAATCGCATCTTTATACCAATGGAAACTTTGGTCAAACAAGTTTGACGAAGTTTGACCAAAGTTTAATCGACTAGTATAAAGGTCTAAAACCCGATTCGAATGGAAATCTACCCTTTGTTGAACAAATAGAAGGTTAATAAAGGTCTAAATATAGTTCTTAACCTATGATAATCGCATCTTTATACCAATGGAAACTTTGGTCAAACAAGCTTGACGAAGTTTGACCAAAGTTTAATCGACTTGTATAAAGGTCTAAAACCCGATTCAAATGGAAATCTACCCTTTGTTGAACAAATAGAAGGTTAATAAAGGTCTAAATATAGTTCTTAACCTATGATAATCGCATCTTTATACCAATGGAAACTTTGGTCAAACAAGCTTGACGAAGTTTGACCAAAGTTTAATCGACTAGTATAAAGGTCTAAAACCCGATTCGAATGGAAATCTACCCATTGTTGAACAAATAGAAGGTTAATAAAGGTCTAAATATAGTTCTTAACCTATGATAATCGCATCTTTATACCAATGGAAACTTTGGTCAAACAAGCTTGACGAAGTTTGACCAAAGTTTAATCGACTAGTATAAAGGTCTAAAACACGAATCGAATAGAAATCTACCCTTTGTTGCACATATAGAAGGTTAATAAAGGTCTAAATATAGTTCTTAACCTATGATAATCGCATCTTTATACCAATGGAAACTTTGGTCAAACAAGCTTGACGAAGTTTGACCAAAGTTTAATCGACTAGTATAAAGGTCTAAAACCCGATTCGAATACAAATCTACCCTTTGTTGAACATATAGAAGGTTAATATAGGTCTAAATATAGTTCTTAACCTATGATAATCGCATCTTTATACCAATGGAAACTTTGGTCAAACAAGCTTGACGAAGTTTGACCAAAGTTTAATCGACTAGTATAAAGGTCTAAAACCCGATTCGAATACAAATCTAACCTTTGTTGAACAAATAGAAGGTTAATAAAGGTCTAAATATAGTTCTTAACCTATGATAATCGCATCTTTATACCAATGGAAACTTTGGTCAAACAAGCTTGACGAAGTTTGACCAAAGTTTAATCGACTAGTATAAAGGTCTAAAACCCGATTCGAATGGAAATCTAACCTTTGTTGAACAAATAGAAGGTTAATAAAGGACTAAATATAGTTCTTAACCTATGATAATCGCATCTTTATACCAATGGAAACTTTGGTCAAACAAGCTTGACGAAGTTTGACCAAAGTTTAATCGACTAGTATAAAGGTCTAAAACCCGATTCGAATTTAAATCTACCCTTTGTTGAACATATAGAAGGTTAATAAAGGTTTAATTATAGTTCTTAACCTATGATAATCGCATCTTTATACCAATGGAAACTTTGGTCAAACAAGTTTGACGAAGTTTGACCAAAGTTTAATCGACTAGTATAAAGGTCTAAAACCCGATTCGAATGGAAATCTACCCTTTGTTGAACAAATAGAAGGTTAATAAAGGTCTAAATATAGTTCTTAACCTATGATAATCGCATCTTTATACCAATGGAAACTTTGGTCAAACAAGCTTGACGAAGTTTGACCAAAGTTTAATCGACTAGTATAAAGGTCTAAAACCCGATTCAAATGGAAATCTACCCTTTGTTGAACAAATAGAAGGTTAATAAAGGTCTAAATATAGTTCTTAACCTATGATAATCGCATCTTTATACCAATGGAAACTTTGGTCAAACAAGCTTGACGAAGTTTGACCAAAGTTTAATCGACTAGTATAAAGGTCTAAAACCCGATTCGAATGGAAATCTACCCTTTGTTGAACAAATAGAAGGTTAATAAAGGTCTAAATATAGTTCTTAACCTATGATAATCGCATCTTTATACCAATGGAAACTTTGGTCAAACAAGCTTGACGAAGTTTGACCAAAGTTTAATCGACTAGTATAAAGGTCTAAAACCCGATTCGAATGGAAATCTACCCATTGTTGAACAAATAGAAGGTTAATAAAGGTCTAAATATAGTTCTTAACCTATGATAATCGCATCTTTATACCAATGGAAACTTTGGTCAAACAAGCTTGACGAAGTTTGACCAAAGTTTAATCGACTAGTATAAAGGTCTAAAACCCGAATCGAATAGAAATCTACCCTTTGTTGAACAAATAGAAGGTTAATAAAGGTCTAAATATAGTTCTTAACCTATGATAATCGCATCTTTATACCAATGGAAACTTTGGTCAAACAAGCTTGACGAAGTTTGACCAAAGTTTAATCGACTAGTATAAAGGTCTAAAACCCGATTCGAATGGAAATCTACCCTTTGTTGAACAAATAGAAGGTTAATAAAGGTCTAAATATAGTTCTTAACCTATGATAATCGCATCTTTATACCAATGGAAACTTTGGTCAAACAAGCTTGACGAAGTTTGACCAAAGTATAATCGACTAGTATAAAGGTCTAAAACCCGATTCGAATGGAAATCTACCCTTTGTTGAACAAATAGAAGGTTAATAAAGGTCTAAATATAGTTCTTAACCTATGATAATCGCATCTTTATACCAATGGAAACATTGGTCAAACAAGCTTGACGAAGTTTGACCAAAGTTTAATCGACTAGTATAAAGGTCTAAAACCCGATTCGAATGGAAATCTACCCTTTGTTGAACAAATAGAAGGTTAATAAAGGTCTAAATATAGTTCTTAACCTATGATAATCGCATCTTTATACCAATGGAAACTTTGGTCAAACAAGCTTGACGAAGTTTGACCAAAGTATAATCGACTAGTATAAAGGTCTAAAACCCGATTCGAATGGAAATCTACCCTTTGTTGAACAAATAGAAGGTTAATAAAGGTCTAAATATAGTTCTTAACCTATGATAATCGCATCTTTATACCAATGGAAACTTTGGTCAAACAAGCTTGACGAAGTTTGACCAAAGTTTAATCGACTAGTATAAAGGTCTAAAACCCGATTCGAATGGAAATCTAACCTTTGTTGAACAAATAGAAGGTTAATAAAGGACTAAATATAGTTCTTAACCTATGATAATCGCATCTTTATACCAATGGAAACTTTGGTCAAACAAGCTTGACGAAGTTTGACCAAAGTTTAATCGACTAGTATAAAGGTCTAAAACCCGATTCGAATTTAAATCTACCCTTTGTTGAACATATAGAAGGTTAATAAAGGTTTAATTATAGTTCTTAACCTATGATAATCGCATCTTTATACCAATGGAAACTTTGGTCAAACAAGTTTGACGAAGTTTGACCAAAGTTTAATCGACTAGTATAAAGGTCTAAAACCCGATTCGAATGGAAATCTACCCTTTGTTGAACAAATAGAAGGTTAATAAAGGTCTAAATATAGTTCTTAACCTATGATAATCGCATCTTTATACCAATGGAAACTTTGGTCAAACAAGCTTGACGAAGTTTGACCAAAGTTTAATCGACTTGTATAAAGGTCTAAAACCCGATTCAAATGGAAATCTACCCTTTGTTGAACAAATAGAAGGTTAATAAAGGTCTAAATATAGTTCTTAACCTATGATAATCGCATCTTTATACCAATGGAAACTTTGGTCAAACAAGCTTGACGAAGTTTGACCAAAGTTTAATCGACTAGTATAAAGGTCTAAAACCCGATTCGAATGGAAATCTACCCATTGTTGAACAAATAGAAGGTTAATAAAGGTCTAAATATAGTTCTTAACCTATGATAATCGCATCTTTATACCAATGGAAACTTTGGTCAAACAAGCTTGACGAAGTTTGACCAAAGTTTAATCGACTAGTATAAAGGTCTAAAACCCGATTCGAATGGAAATCTAACCTTTGTTGAACAAATAGAAGGTTAATAAAGGACTAAATATAGTTCTTAACCTATGATAATCGCATCTTTATACCAATGGAAACTTTGGTCAAACAAGCTTGACGAAGTTTGACCAAAGTTTAATCGACTAGTATAAAGGTCTAAAACCCGATTCGAATTTAAATCTACCCTTTGTTGAACATATAGAAGGTTAATAAAGGTTTAATTATAGTTCTTAACCTATGATAATCGCATCTTTATACCAATGGAAACTTTGGTCAAACAAGTTTGACGAAGTTTGACCAAAGTTTAATCGACTAGTATAAAGGTCTAAAACCCGATTCGAATGGAAATCTACCCTTTGTTGAACAAATAGAAGGTTAATAAAGGTCTAAATATAGTTCTTAACCTATGATAATCGCATCTTTATACCAATGGAAACTTTGGTCAAACAAGCTTGACGAAGTTTGACCAAAGTTTAATCGACTTGTATAAAGGTCTAAAACCCGATTCAAATGGAAATCTACCCTTTGTTGAACAAATAGAAGGTTAATAAAGGTCTAAATATAGTTCTTAACCTATGATAATCGCATCTTTATACCAATGGAAACTTTGGTCAAACAAGCTTGACGAAGTTTGACCAAAGTTTAATCGACTAGTATAAAGGTCTAAAACCCGATTCGAATGGAAATCTACCCATTGTTGAACAAATAGAAGGTTAATAAAGGTCTAAATATAGTTCTTAACCTATGATAATCGCATCTTTATACCAATGGAAACTTTGGTCAAACAAGCTTGACGAAGTTTGACCAAAGTTTAATCGACTAGTATAAAGGTCTAAAACACGAATCGAATAGAAATCTACCCTTTGTTGCACATATAGAAGGTTAATAAAGGTCTAAATATAGTTCTTAACCTATGATAATCGCATCTTTATACCAATGGAAACTTTGGTCAAACAAGCTTGACGAAGTTTGACCAAAGTTTAATCGACTAGTATAAAGGTTTAAAACCCGATTCAAATACAAATCTAACCTTTGTTGAACAAATAGAAGGTTAATAAAGGTCTAAATATAGTTCTTAACCTATGATAATCACATCTTTATACCAATGGAAACTTTGGTCAAACAAGCTTGACGAAGTTTGACCAAAGTTTAATCGACTAGTATAAAGGTCTAAAACCCGATTCGAATGGAAATCTAACCTTTGTTGAACAAATAGAAGGTTAATAAAGGACTAAATATAGTTCTTAACCTATGATAATCGCATCTTTATACCAATGGAAACTTTGGTCAAACAAGCTTGACGAAGTTTGACCAAAGTTTAATCGACTAGTATAAAGGTCTAAAACCCGATTCGAATGGAAATCTACCCTTTGTTGAACAAATAGAAGGTTAATAAAGGTCTAAATATAGTTCTTAACCTATGATAATCGCATCTTTATACCAATGGAAACTTTGGTCAAACAAGCTTGACGAAGTTTGACCAAAGTTTAATCGACTAGTATAAAGGTCTAAAACCCGATTCAAATGGAAATCTACCCTTTGTTGAACAAATAGAAGGTTAATAAAGGTCTAAATATAGTTCTTAACCTATGATAATCGCATCTTTATACCAATGGAAACTTTGGTCAAACAAGCTTGACGAAGTTTGACCAAAGTTTAATCGACTAGTATAAAGGTCTAAAACCCGATTAAATTGGAAATCTACCCTTTGTTGAACAAATAGAAGGTTAATAAAGGTCTAAATATAGTTCTTAACCTATGATAATCGCATCTTTATACCAATGGAAACTTTGGTCAAACAAGCTTGACGAAGTTTGACCAAAGTTTAATCGACTAGTATAAAGGTCTAAAACCCGATTCGAATGGAAATCTACCCTTTTTTTGACCAAATAGAAGGTTAATAAAGGTCTAAATATAGTTCTTAACCTATGATAATCGCATCTTTATACTAATGGAAACTTTGGTCAAACAAGCTTGACGAAGTTTGACCAAAGTTTAATCGACTAGTATAAAGGTCTAAAACCCGATTCGAATGGAAATCTACCCTTTGTTGACCAAATAGAAGGTTAATAAAGGTCTAAATATAGTTCTTAACCTATGATAATCGCATCTTTATACCAATGGAAACTTTGGTCAAACAAGCTTGACGAAGTTTGACCAAAGTATAATCGACTAGTATAAAGGTCTACAACCCGATTCGAATGGAAATCTACCCTTTGTTGAACAAATAGAAGGTTAATAAAGGTCTAAATATAGTTCTTAACCTATGATAATCGCATCTTTATACCAATGGAAACATTGGTCAAACAAGCTTGACGAAGTTTGACCAAAGTTTAATCGACTAGTATAAAGGTCTAAAACCCGATTCGAATGGAAATCTACCCTTTGTTGAACAAATAGAAGGTTAATAAAGGTCTAAATATAGTTCTTAACCTATGATAATCGCATCTTTATACCAATGGAAACTTTGGTCAAACAAGCTTGACGAAGTTTGACCAAAGTATAATCGACTAGTATAAAGGTCTAAAACCCGATTCGAATGGAAATCTACCCTTTGTTGAACAAATAGAAGGTTAATAAAGGTCTAAATATAGTTCTTAACCTATGATAATCGCATCTTTATACCAATGGAAACTTTGGTCAAACAAGCTTGACGAAGTTTGACCAAAGTTTAATCGACTAGTATAAAGGTCTAAAACCCGATTCGAATGGAAATCTAACCTTTGTTGAACAAATAGAAGGTTAATAAAGGACTAAATATAGTTCTTAACCTATGATAATCGCATCTTTATACCAATGGAAACTTTGGTCAAACAAGCTTGACGAAGTTTGACCAAAGTTTAATCGACTAGTATAAAGGTCTAAAACCCGATTCGAATTTAAATCTACCCTTTGTTGAACATATAGAAGGTTAATAAAGGTTTAATTATAGTTCTTAACCTATGATAATCGCATCTTTATACCAATGGAAACTTTGGTCAAACAAGTTTGACGAAGTTTGACCAAAGTTTAATCGACTAGTATAAAGGTCTAAAACCCGATTCGAATGGAAATCTACCCTTTGTTGAACAAATAGAAGGTTAATAAAGGTCTAAATATAGTTCTTAACCTATGATAATCGCATCTTTATACCAATGGAAACTTTGGTCAAACAAGCTTGACGAAGTTTGACCAAAGTTTAATCGACTTGTATAAAGGTCTAAAACCCGATTCAAATGGAAATCTACCCTTTGTTGAACAAATAGAAGGTTAATAAAGGTCTAAATATAGTTCTTAACCTATGATAATCGCATCTTTATACCAATGGAAACTTTGGTCAAACAAGCTTGACGAAGTTTGACCAAAGTTTAATCGACTAGTATAAAGGTCTAAAACCCGATTCGAATGGAAATCTACCCATTGTTGAACAAATAGAAGGTTAATAAAGGTCTAAATATAGTTCTTAACCTATGATAATCGCATCTTTATACCAATGGAAACTTTGGTCAAACAAGCTTGACGAAGTTTGACCAAAGTTTAATCGACTAGTATAAAGGTCTAAAACACGAATCGAATAGAAATCTACCCTTTGTTGCACATATAGAAGGTTAATAAAGGTCTAAATATAGTTCTTAACCTATGATAATCGCATCTTTATACCAATGGAAACTTTGGTCAAACAAGCTTGACGAAGTTTGACCAAAGTTTAATCGACTAGTATAAAGGTTTAAAACCCGATTCAAATACAAATCTAACCTTTGTTGAACAAATAGAAGGTTAATAAAGGTCTAAATATAGTTCTTAACCTATGATAATCACATCTTTATACCAATGGAAACTTTGGTCAAACAAGCTTGACGAAGTTTGACCAAAGTTTAATCGACTAGTATAAAGGTCTAAAACCCGATTCGAATGGAAATCTAACCTTTGTTGAACAAATAGAAGGTTAATAAAGGACTAAATATAGTTCTTAACCTATGATAATCGCATCTTTATACCAATGGAAACTTTGGTCAAACAAGCTTGACGAAGTTTGACCAAAGTTTAATCGACTAGTATAAAGGTCTAAAACCCGATTCGAATGGAAATCTACCCTTTGTTGAACAAATAGAAGGTTAATAAAGGTCTAAATATAGTTCTTAACCTATGATAATCGCATCTTTATACCAATGGAAACTTTGGTCAAACAAGCTTGACGAAGTTTGACCAAAGTTTAATCGACTAGTATAAAGGTCTAAAACCCGATTCAAATGGAAATCTACCCTTTGTTGAACAAATAGAAGGTTAATAAAGGTCTAAATATAGTTCTTAACCTATGATAATCGCATCTTTATACCAATGGAAACTTTGGTCAAACAAGCTTGACGAAGTTTGACCAAAGTTTAATCGACTAGTATAAAGGTCTAAAACCCGATTAAATTGGAAATCTACCCTTTGTTGAACAAATAGAAGGTTAATAAAGGTCTAAATATAGTTCTTAACCTATGATAATCGCATCTTTATACCAATGGAAACTTTGGTCAAACAAGCTTGACGAAGTTTGACCAAAGTTTAATCGACTAGTATAAAGGTCTAAAACCCGATTCGAATGGAAATCTACCCTTTTTTTGACCAAATAGAAGGTTAATAAAGGTCTAAATATAGTTCTTAACCTATGATAATCGCATCTTTATACCAATGGAAACTTTGGTCAAACAAGCTTGACGAAGTTTGACCAAAGTTTAATCGACTAGTATAAAGGTCTAAAACCCGATTCGAATGGAAATCTACCCTTTGTTGACCAAATAGAAGGTTAATAAAGGTCTAAATATAGTTCTTAACCTATGATAATCGCATCTTTATACCAATGGAAACTTTGGTCAAACAAGCTTGACGAAGTTTGACCAAAGTATAATCGACTAGTATAAAGGTCTAAAACCCGATTCGAATGGAAATCTACCCTTTGTTGAACAAATAGAAGGTTAATAAAGGTCTAAATATAGTTCTTAACCTATGATAATCGCATCTTTATACCAATGGAAACATTGGTCAAACAAGCTTGACGAAGTTTGACCAAAGTTTAATCGACTAGTATAAAGGTCTAAAACCCGATTCGAATGGAAATCTACCCTTTGTTGAACAAATAGAAGGTTAATAAAGGTCTAAATATAGTTCTTAACCTATGATAATCGCATCTTTATACCAATGGAAACTTTGGTCAAACAAGCTTGACGAAGTTTGACCAAAGTATAATCGACTAGTATAAAGGTCTAAAACCCGATTCGAATGGAAATCTACCCTTTGTTGAACAAATAGAAGGTTAATAAAGGTCTAAATATAGTTCTTAACCTATGATAATCGCATCTTTATACCAATGGAAACTTTGGTCAAACAAGCTTGACGAAGTTTGACCAAAGTTTAATCGACTAGTATAAAGGTCTAAAACCCGATTCGAATGGAAATCTAACCTTTGTTGAACAAATAGAAGGTTAATAAAGGACTAAATATAGTTCTTAACCTATGATAATCGCATCTTTATACCAATGGAAACTTTGGTCAAACAAGCTTGACGAAGTTTGACCAAAGTTTAATCGACTAGTATAAAGGTCTAAAACCCGATTCGAATTTAAATCTACCCTTTGTTGAACATATAGAAGGTTAATAAAGGTTTAATTATAGTTCTTAACCTATGATAATCGCATCTTTATACCAATGGAAACTTTGGTCAAACAAGTTTGACGAAGTTTGACCAAAGTTTAATCGACTAGTATAAAGGTCTAAAACCCGATTCGAATGGAAATCTACCCTTTGTTGAACAAATAGAAGGTTAATAAAGGTCTAAATATAGTTCTTAACCTATGATAATCGCATCTTTATACCAATGGAAACTTTGGTCAAACAAGCTTGACGAAGTTTGACCAAAGTTTAATCGACTTGTATAAAGGTCTAAAACCCGATTCAAATGGAAATCTACCCTTTGTTGAACAAATAGAAGGTTAATAAAGGTCTAAATATAGTTCTTAACCTATGATAATCGCATCTTTATACCAATGGAAACTTTGGTCAAACAAGCTTGACGAAGTTTGACCAAAGTTTAATCGACTAGTATAAAGGTCTAAAACCCGATTCGAATGGAAATCTACCCATTGTTGAACAAATAGAAGGTTAATAAAGGTCTAAATATAGTTCTTAACCTATGATAATCGCATCTTTATACCAATGGAAACTTTGGTCAAACAAGCTTGACGAAGTTTGACCAAAGTTTAATCGACTAGTATAAAGGTCTAAAACACGAATCGAATAGAAATCTACCCTTTGTTGCACATATAGAAGGTTAATAAAGGTCTAAATATAGTTCTTAACCTATGATAATCGCATCTTTATACCAATGGAAACTTTGGTCAAACAAGCTTGACGAAGTTTGACCAAAGTTTAATCGACTAGTATAAAGGTTTAAAACCCGATTCAAATACAAATCTAACCTTTGTTGAACAAATAGAAGGTTAATAAAGGTCTAAATATAGTTCTTAACCTATGATAATCACATCTTTATACCAATGGAAACTTTGGTCAAACAAGCTTGACGAAGTTTGACCAAAGTTTAATCGACTAGTATAAAGGTCTAAAACCCGATTCGAATGGAAATCTAACCTTTGTTGAACAAATAGAAGGTTAATAAAGGACTAAATATAGTTCTTAACCTATGATAATCGCATCTTTATACCAATGGAAACTTTGGTCAAACAAGCTTGACGAAGTTTGACCAAAGTTTAATCGACTAGTATAAAGGTCTAAAACCCGATTCGAATGGAAATCTACCCTTTGTTGAACAAATAGAAGGTTAATAAAGGTCTAAATATAGTTCTTAACCTATGATAATCGCATCTTTATACCAATGGAAACTTTGGTCAAACAAGCTTGACGAAGTTTGACCAAAGTTTAATCGACTAGTATAAAGGTCTAAAACCCGATTCAAATGGAAATCTACCCTTTGTTGAACAAATAGAAGGTTAATAAAGGTCTAAATATAGTTTTTAACCTATGATAATCGCATCTTTATACCAATGGAAACTTTGGTCAAACAAGCTTGACGAAGTTTGACCAAAGTTTAATCGACTAGTATAAAGGTCTAAAACCCGATTAAATTGGAAATCTACCCTTTGTTGAACAAATAGAAGGTTAATAAAGGTCTAAATATAGTTCTTAACCTATGATAATCGCATCTTTATACCAATGGAAACTTTGGTCAAACAAGCTTGACGAAGTTTGACCAAAGTTTAATCGACTAGTATAAAGGTCTAAAACCCGATTCGAATGGAAATCTACCCTTTTTTTGACCAAATAGAAGGTTAATAAAGGTCTAAATATAGTTCTTAACCTATGATAATCGCATCTTTATACCAATGGAAACTTTGGTCAAACAAGCTTGACGAAGTTTGACCAAAGTTTAATCGACTAGTATAAAGGTCTAAAACCCGATTCGAATGGAAATCTACCCTTTGTTGACCAAATAGAAGGTTAATAAAGGTCTAAATATAGTTCTTAACCTATGATAATCGCATCTTTATACCAATGGAAACTTTGGTCAAACAAGCTTGACGAAGTTTGACCAAAGTATAATCGACTAGTATAAAGGTCTAAAACCCGATTCGAATGGAAATCTACCCTTTGTTGAACAAATAGAAGGTTAATAAAGGTCTAAATATAGTTCTTAACCTATGATAATCGCATCTTTATACCAATGGAAACATTGGTCAAACAAGCTTGACGAAGTTTGACCAAAGTTTAATCGACTAGTATAAAGGTCTAAAACCCGATTCGAATGGAAATCTACCCTTTGTTGAACAAATAGAAGGTTAATAAAGGTCTAAATATAGTTCTTAACCTATGATAATCGCATCTTTATACCAATGGAAACTTTGGTCAAACAAGCTTGACGAAGTTTGACCAAAGTATAATCGACTAGTATAAAGGTCTAAAACCCGATTCGAATGGAAATCTACCCTTTGTTGAACAAATAGAAGGTTAATAAAGGTCTAAATATAGTTCTTAACCTATGATAATCGCATCTTTATACCAATGGAAACTTTGGTCAAACAAGCTTGACGAAGTTTGACCAAAGTTTAATCGACTAGTATAAAGGTCTAAAACCCGATTCGAATGGAAATCTAACCTTTGTTGAACAAATAGAAGGTTAATAAAGGACTAAATATAGTTCTTAACCTATGATAATCGCATCTTTATACCAATGGAAACTTTGGTCAAACAAGCTTGACGAAGTTTGACCAAATTTTAATCGACTAGTATAAAGGTCTAAAACCCGATTCGAATTTAAATCTACCCTTTGTTGAACATATAGAAGGTTAATAAAGGTTTAATTATAGTTCTTAACCTATGATAATCGCATCTTTATACCAATGGAAACTTTGGTCAAACAAGTTTGACGAAGTTTGACCAAAGTTTAATCGACTAGTATAAAGGTCTAAAACCCGATTCGAATGGAAATCTACCCTTTGTTGAACAAATAGAAGGTTAATAAAGGTCTAAATATAGTTCTTAACCTATGATAATCGCATCTTTATACCAATGGAAACTTTGGTCAAACAAGCTTGACGAAGTTTGACCAAAGTTTAATCGACTTGTATAAAGGTCTAAAACCCGATTCAAATGGAAATCTACCCTTTGTTGAACAAATAGAAGGTTAATAAAGGTCTAAATATAGTTCTTAACCTATGATAATCGCATCTTTATACCAATGGAAACTTTGGTCAAACAAGCTTGACGAAGTTTGACCAAAGTTTAATCGACTAGTATAAAGGTCTAAAACCCGATTCGAATGGAAATCTACCCATTGTTGAACAAATAGAAGGTTAATAAAGGTCTAAATATAGTTCTTAACCTATGATAATCGCATCTTTATACCAATGGAAACTTTGGTCAAACAAGCTTGACGAAGTTTGACCAAAGTTTAATCGACTAGTATAAAGGTCTAAAACCCGATTCGAATGGAAATCTAACCTTTGTTGAACAAATAGAAGGTTAATAAAGGACTAAATATAGTTCTTAACCTATGATAATCGCATCTTTATACCAATGGAAACTTTGGTCAAACAAGCTTGACGAAGTTTGACCAAAGTTTAATCGACTAGTATAAAGGTCTAAAACCCGATTCGAATGGAAATCTACCCTTTGTTGAACAAATAGAAGGTTAATAAAGGTCTAAATATAGTTCTTAACCTATGATAATCGCATCTTTATACCAATGGAAACT
Source organism: Trifolium subterraneum (assembly GCA_951799995.1). Taxonomy (NCBI): domain Eukaryota; kingdom Viridiplantae; phylum Streptophyta; class Magnoliopsida; order Fabales; family Fabaceae; genus Trifolium; species Trifolium subterraneum. The sequence goes on from OX637468.1 coordinate 38,065,455, forward strand.
TTGGTCAAACAAGCTTGACGAAGTTTGACCAAAGTTTAATCGACTAGTATAAAGGTTTAAAACCCGATTCAAATACAAATCTAACCTTTGTTGAACAAATAGAAGGTTAATAAAGGTCTAAATATAGTTCTTAACCTATGATAATCACATCTTTATACCAATGGAAACTTTGGTCAAACAAGCTTGACGAAGTTTGACCAAAGTTTAATCGACTAGTATAAAGGTCTAAAACCCGATTCGAATGGAAATCTAACCTTTGTTGAACAAATAGAAGGTTAATAAAGGACTAAATATAGTTCTTAACCTATGATAATCGCATCTTTATACCAATGGAAACTTTGGTCAAACAAGCTTGACGAAGTTTGACCAAAGTTTAATCGACTAGTATAAAGGTCTAAAACCCGATTCGAATGGAAATCTACCCTTTGTTGAACAAATAGAAGGTTAATAAAGGTCTAAATATAGTTCTTAACCTATGATAATCGCATCTTTATACCAATGGAAACTTTGGTCAAACAAGCTTGACGAAGTTTGACCAAAGTTTAATCGACTAGTATAAAGGTCTAAAACCCGATTCAAATGGAAATCTACCCTTTGTTGAACAAATAGAAGGTTAATAAAGGTCTAAATATAGTTCTTAACCTATGATAATCGCATCTTTATACCAATGGAAACTTTGGTCAAACAAGCTTGACGAAGTTTGACCAAAGTTTAATCGACTAGTATAAAGGTCTAAAACCCGATTAAATTGGAAATCTACCCTTTGTTGAACAAATAGAAGGTTAATAAAGGTCTAAATATAGTTCTTAACCTATGATAATCGCATCTTTATACCAATGGAAACTTTGGTCAAACAAGCTTGACGAAGTTTGACCAAAGTTTAATCGACTAGTATAAAGGTCTAAAACCCGATTCGAATGGAAATCTACCCTTTTTTTGACCAAATAGAAGGTTAATAAAGGTCTAAATATAGTTCTTAACCTATGATAATCGCATCTTTATACCAATGGAAACTTTGGTCAAACAAGCTTGACGAAGTTTGACCAAAGTTTAATCGACTAGTATAAAGGTCTAAAACCCGATTCGAATGGAAATCTACCCTTTGTTGACCAAATAGAAGGTTAATAAAGGTCTAAATATAGTTCTTAACCTATGATAATCGCATCTTTATACCAATGGAAACTTTGGTCAAACAAGCTTGACGAAGTTTGACCAAATTTTAATCGACTAGTATAAAGGTCTAAAACCCGATTCGAATGGAAATCTACCCTTTGTTGAACAAATAGAAGGTTAATAAAGGTCTAAATATAGTTCTTAACCTATGATAATCGCATCTTTATACCAATGGAAACTTTGGTCAAACAAGCTTGACGAAGTTTGACCAAATTTTAATCGACTAGTATAAAGGTCTAAAACCCGATTCGAATGGAAATCTACCCTTTGTTGAACAAATAGAAGGTTAATAAAGGTCTAAATATAGTTCTTAACCTATGATAATCGCATCTTTATACCAATGGAAACTTTGGTCAAACAAGCTTGACGAAGTTTGACCAAAGTTTAATCGACTAGTATAAAGATCTAAAACCCGATTCGAATGGAAATCTACCCTTTGTTGAACAAATAGAAGGTTAATATAGGTCTAAATATAGTTCTTAACCTATGATAATCGCATCTTTATACCAATGGAAACTTTGGTCAAACAAGCTTGACGAAGTTTGACCAAAGTATAATCGACTAGTATAAAGGTCTAAAACCCGATTCGAATGGAAATCTACCCTTTGTTGAACAAATAGAAGGTTAATAAAGGTCTAAATATAGTTCTTAACCTATGATAATCGCATCTTTATACCAATGGAAACATTGGTCAAACAAGCTTGACGAAGTTTGACCAAAGTTTAATCGACTAGTATAAAGGTCTAAAACCCGATTCGAATGGAAATCTACCCTTTGTTGAACAAATAGAAGGTTAATAAAGGTCTAAATATAGTTCTTAACCTATGATAATCGCATCTTTATACCAATGGAAACATTGGTCAAACAAGCTTGACGAAGTTTGACCAAAGTTTAATCGACTAGTATAAAGGTCTAAAACCCGATTCGAATGGAAATCTACCCTTTGTTGAACAAATAGAAGGTTAATAAAGGTCTAAATATAGTTCTTAACCTATGATAATCGCATCTTTATACCAATGGAAACTTTGGTCAAACAAGCTTGACGAAGTTTGACCAAAGTATAATCGACTAGTATAAAGGTCTAAAACCCGATTCGAATGGAAATCTACCCTTTGTTGAACAAATAGAAGGTTAATAAAGGTCTAAATATAGTTCTTAACCTATGATAATCGCATCTTTATACCAATGGAAACTTTGGTCAAACAAGCTTGACGAAGTTTGACGAAAGTTTAATCGACTAGTATAAAGGTCTAAAACCCGAATCGAATAGAAATCTACCCTTTGTTGAACAAATAGAAGGTTAATAAAGGTCTAAATATAGTTCTTAACCTATGATAATCGCATCTTTATACCAATGGAAACTTTGGTCAAACAAGCTTGACGAAGTTTGACCAAAGTTTAATCGACTAGTATAAAGGTCTAAAACCCGAATCGAATAGAAATCTACCCTTTGTTGAACATATAGAAGGTTAATAAAGGTCTAAATATAGTTCTTAACCTATGATAATCGCATCTTTATACCAATGGAAACTTTGGTCAAACAAGCTTGACGAAGTTTGACCAAAGTTTAATCGACTAGTATAAAGGTCTAAAACCCGATTCGAATACAAATCTAACCTTTGTTGAACAAATAGAAGGTTAATAAAGGTCTAAATATAGTTCTTAACCTATGATAATCGCATCTTTATACCAATGGAAACTTTGGTCAAACAAGCTTGACGAAGTTTGACCAAAGTTTAATCGACTAGTATAAAGGTCTAAAACCCGATTCGAATGGAAATCTAACCTTTGTTGAACAAATAGAAGGTTAATAAAGGACTAAATATAGTTCTTAACCTATGATAATCGCATCTTTATACCAATGGAAACTTTGGTCAAACAAGCTTGACGAAGTTTGACCAAAGTTTAATCGACTAGTATAAAGGTCTAAAACCCGATTCGAATTTAAATCTACCCTTTGTTGAACATATAGAAGGTTAATAAAGGTTTAATTATAGTTCTTAACCTATGATAATCGCATCTTTATACCAATGGAAACTTTGGTCAAACAAGTTTGACGAAGTTTGACCAAAGTTTAATCGACTAGTATAAAGGTCTAAAACCCGATTCGAATGGAAATCTACCCTTTGTTGAACAAATAGAAGGTTAATAAAGGTCTAAATATAGTTCTTAACCTATGATAATCGCATCTTTATACCAATGGAAACTTTGGTCAAACAAGCTTGACGAAGTTTGACCAAAGTTTAATCGACTTGTATAAAGGTCTAAAACCCGATTCAAATGGAAATCTACCCTTTGTTGAACAAATAGAAGGTTAATAAAGGTCTAAATATAGTTCTTAACCTATGATAATCGCATCTTTATACCAATGGAAACTTTGGTCAAACAAGCTTGACGAAGTTTGACCAAAGTTTAATCGACTAGTATAAAGGTCTAAAACCCGATTCGAATGGAAATCTACCCATTGTTGAACAAATAGAAGGTTAATAAAGGTCTAAATATAGTTCTTAACCTATGATAATCGCATCTTTATACCAATGGAAACTTTGGTCAAACAAGCTTGACGAAGTTTGACCAAAGTTTAATCGACTAGTATAAAGGTCTAAAACACGAATCGAATAGAACTCTACCCTTTGTTGCACATATAGAAGGTTAATAAAGGTCTAAATATAGTTCTTAACCTATGATAATCGCATCTTTATACCAATGGAAACTTTGGTCAAACAAGCTTGACGAAGTTTGACCAAAGTTTAATCGACTAGTATAAAGGTCTAAAACCCGATTCGAATACAAATCTAACCTTTGTTGAACAAATAGAAGGTTAATAAAGGTCTAAATATAGTTCTTAACCTATGATAATCACATCTTTATACCAATGGAAACTTTGGTCAAACAAGCTTGACGAAGTTTGACCAAAGTTTAATCGACTAGTATAAAGGTCTAAAACCCGATTCGAATGGAAATCTAACCTTTGTTGAACAAATAGAAGGTTAATAAAGGACTAAATATAGTTCTTAACCTATGATAATCGCATCTTTATACCAATGGAAACTTTGGTCAAACAAGCTTGACGAAGTTTGACCAAAGTTTAATCGACTAGTATAAAGGTCTAAAACCCGATTCGAATGGAAATCTACCCTTTGTTGAACAAATAGAAGGTTAATAAAGGTCTAAATATAGTTCTTAACCTATGATAATCGCATCTTTATACCAATGGAAACTTTGGTCAAACAAGCTTGACGAAGTTTGACCAAAGTTTAATCGACTAGTATAAAGGTCTAAAACCCGATTCAAATGGAAATCTACTCTTTGTTGAACAAATAGAAGGTTAATAAAGGTCTAAATATAGTTCTTAACCTATGATAATCGCATCTTTATACCAATGGAAACTTTGGTCAAACAAGCTTGACGAAGTTTGACCAAAGTTTAATCGACTAGTATAAAGGTCTAAAACCCGATTAAATTGGAAATCTACCCTTTGTTGAACAAATAGAAGGTTAATAAAGGTCTAAATATAGTTCTTAACCTATGATAATCGCATCTTTATACCAATGGAAACATTGGTCAAACAAGCTTGACGAAGTTTGACCAAAGTTTAATCGACTAGTATAAAGGTCTAAAACCCGATTCGAATACAAATCTAACCTTTGTTGAACAAATAGAAGGTTAATAAAGGTCTAAATATAGTTCTTAACCTATGATAATCACATCTTTATACCAATGGAAACTTTGGTCAAACAAGCTTGACGAAGTTTGACCAAAGTTTAATCGACTAGTATAAAGGTCTAAAACCCGATTCGAATGGAAATCTAACCTTTGTTGAACAAATAGAAGGTTAATAAAGGACTAAATATAGTTCTTAACCTATGATAATCGCATCTTTATACCAATGGAAACTTTGGTCAAACAAGCTTGACGAAGTTTGACCAAAGTTTAATCGACTAGTATAAAGGTCTAAAACCCGATTCGAATGGAAATCTACCCTTTGTTGAACAAATAGAAGGTTAATAAAGGTCTAAATATAGTTCTTAACCTATGATAATCGCATCTTTATACCAATGGAAACTTTGGTCAAACAAGCTTGACGAAGTTTGACCAAAGTTTAATCGACTAGTATAAAGGTCTAAAACCCGATTCAAATGGAAATCTACCCTTTGTTGAACAAATAGAAGGTTAATAAAGGTCTAAATATAGTTCTTAACCTATGATAATCGCATCTTTATACCAATGGAAACTTTGGTCAAACAAGCTTGACGAAGTTTGACCAAAGTTTAATCGACTAGTATAAAGGTCTAAAACCCGATTAAATTGGAAATCTACCCTTTGTTGAACAAATAGAAGGTTAATAAAGGTCTAAATATAGTTCTTAACCTATGATAATCGCATCTTTATACCAATGGAAACTTTGGTCAAACAAGCTTGACGAAGTTTGACCAAAGTTTAATCGACTAGTATAAAGGTCTAAAACCCGATTCGAATGGAAATCTACCCTTTGTTGACCAAATAGAAGGTTAATAAAGGTCTAAATATAGTTCTTAACCTATGATAATCGCATCTTTATACCAATGGAAACTTTGGTCAAACAAGCTTGACGAAGTTTGACCAAAGTTTAATCGACTAGTATAAAGGTCTAAAACCCGAATCGAATAGAACTCTACCCTTTGTTGCACATATAGAAGGTTAATAAAGGTCTAAATATAGTTCTTAACCTATGATAATCGCATCTTTATACCAATGGAAACTTTGGTCAAACAAGCTTGACGAAGTTTGACCAAAGTTTAATCGACTAGTATAAAGGTCTAAAACCCGATTCGAATACAAATCTAACCTTTGTTGAACAAATAGAAGGTTAATAAAGGTCTAAATATAGTTCTTAACCTATGATAATCACATCTTTATACCAATGGAAACTTTGGTCAAACAAGCTTGACGAAGTTTGACCAAAGTTTAATCGACTAGTATAAAGGTCTAAAACCCGATTCGAATGGAAATCTAACCTTTGTTGAACAAATAGAAGGTTAATAAAGGACTAAATATAGTTCTTAACCTATGATAATCGCATCTTTATACCAATGGAAACTTTGGTCAAACAAGCTTGACGAAGTTTGACCAAAGTTTAATCGACTAGTATAAAGGTCTAAAACCCGATTCGAATGGAAATCTACCCTTTGTTGAACAAATAGAAGGTTAATAAAGGTCTAAATATAGTTCTTAACCTATGATAATCGCATCTTTATACCAATGGAAACTTTGGTCAAACAAGCTTGACGAAGTTTGACCAAAGTTTAATCGACTAGTATAAAGGTCTAAAACCCGATTCAAATGGAAATCTACTCTTTGTTGAACAAATAGAAGGTTAATAAAGGTCTAAATATAGTTCTTAACCTATGATAATCGCATCTTTATACCAATGGAAACTTTGGTCAAACAAGCTTGACGAAGTTTGACCAAAGTTTAATCGACTAGTATAAAGGTCTAAAACCCGATTAAATTGGAAATCTACCCTTTGTTGAACAAATAGAAGGTTAATAAAGGTCTAAATATAGTTCTTAACCTATGATAATCGCATCTTTATACCAATGGAAACATTGGTCAAACAAGCTTGACGAAGTTTGACCAAAGTTTAATCGACTAGTATAAAGGTCTAAAACCCGATTCGAATACAAATCTAACCTTTGTTGAACAAATAGAAGGTTAATAAAGGTCTAAATATAGTTCTTAACCTATGATAATCACATCTTTATACCAATGGAAACTTTGGTCAAACAAGCTTGACGAAGTTTGACCAAAGTTTAATCGACTAGTATAAAGGTCTAAAACCCGATTCGAATGGAAATCTAACCTTTGTTGAACAAATAGAAGGTTAATAAAGGACTAAATATAGTTCTTAACCTATGATAATCGCATCTTTATACCAATGGAAACTTTGGTCAAACAAGCTTGACGAAGTTTGACCAAAGTTTAATCGACTAGTATAAAGGTCTAAAACCCGATTCGAATGGAAATCTACCCTTTGTTGAACAAATAGAAGGTTAATAAAGGTCTAAATATAGTTCTTAACCTATGATAATCGCATCTTTATACCAATGGAAACTTTGGTCAAACAAGCTTGACGAAGTTTGACCAAAGTTTAATCGACTAGTATAAAGGTCTAAAACCCGATTCAAATGGAAATCTACCCTTTGTTGAACAAATAGAAGGTTAATAAAGGTCTAAATATAGTTCTTAACCTATGATAATCGCATCTTTATACCAATGGAAACTTTGGTCAAACAAGCTTGACGAAGTTTGACCAAAGTTTAATCGACTAGTATAAAGGTCTAAAACCCGATTAAATTGGAAATCTACCCTTTGTTGAACAAATAGAAGGTTAATAAAGGTCTAAATATAGTTCTTAACCTATGATAATCGCATCTTTATACCAATGGAAACTTTGGTCAAACAAGCTTGACGAAGTTTGACCAAAGTTTAATCGACTAGTATAAAGGTCTAAAACCCGATTCGAATGGAAATCTACCCTTTGTTGACCAAATAGAAGGTTAATAAAGGTCTAAATATAGTTCTTAACCTATGATAATCGCATCTTTATACCAATGGAAACTTTGGTCAAACAAGCTTGACGAAGTTTGACCAAAGTTTAATCGACTAGTATAAAGGTCTAAAACCCGATTCGAATGGAAATCTACCCTTTGTTGACCAAATAGAAGGTTAATAAAGGTCTAAATATAGTTCTTAACCTATGATAATCGCATCTTTATACCAATGGAAACTTTGGTCAAACAAGCTTGACGAAGTTTGACCAAATTTTAATCGACTAGTATAAAGGTCTAAAACCCGATTCGAATGGAAATCTACCCTTTGTTGAACAAATAGAAGGTTAATAAAGGTCTAAATATAGTTCTTAACCTATGATAATCGCATCTTTATACCAATGGAAACATTGGTCAAACAAGCTTGACGAAGTTTGACCAAAGTTTAATCGACTAGTATAAAGGTCTAAAACACGAATCGAATAGAAATCTACCCTTTGTTGCACATATAGAAGGTTAATAAAGGTCTAAATATAGTTCTTAACCTATGATAATCGCATCTTTATACCAATGGAAACTTTGGTCAAACAAGCTTGACGAAGTTTGACCAAAGTTTAATCGACTAGTATAAAGGTCTAAAACCCGATTCGAATACAAATCTAACCTTTGTTGAACAAATAGAAGGTTAATAAAGGTCTAAATATAGTTCTTAACCTATGATAATCGCATCTTTATACCAATGGAAACTTTGGTCAAACAAGCTTGAAGAAGTTTGACCAAAGTTTAATCGACTAATATAAAGGTCTAAAACCCGATTCGAATGGAAATCTAACCTTTGTTGAACAAATAGAAGGTTAATAAAGGACTAAATATAGTTCTTAACCTATGATAATCGCATCTTTATACCAATGGAAACTTTGGTCAAACAAGCTTGACGAAGTTTGACCAAAGTTTAATCGACTAGTATAAAGGTCTAAAACCCGATTCGAATGGAAATCTACCCTTTGTTGAACAAATAGAAGGTTAATAAAGGTCTAAATATAGTTCTTAACCTATGATAATCGCATCTTTATACCAATGGAAACTTTGGTCAAACAAGCTTGACGAAGTTTGACCAACGTTTAATCGACTAGTATAAAAGGTCTAAAACCCGATTCAAATGGAAATCTACCCTTTGTTGAACAAATAGAAGGTTAATAAAGGTCTAAATATAGTTCTTAACCTATGATAATCGCATCTTTATACCAATGGAAACTTTGGTCAAACAAGCTTGACGAAGTTTGACCAAAGTTTAATCGACTAGTATAAAGGTCTAAAACCGATTAGAATTGGAAATCTACCCTTTGTTGAACAAATAGAAGGTTAATAAAGGTCTAAATATAGTTCTTAACCTATGATAATCGCATCCTTATACCAATCGAAACTTTGGTCAAACAAGCTTGACGAAGTTTGACCAAAGTTTAATCGACTAGTATAAAGGTCTAAAACCCGATTCGAATGGAAATCTACCCTTTGTTGACCAAATAGAAGGTTAATAAAGGTCTAAATATAGTTCTTAACCTATGATAATCGCATCTTTATACCAATGGAAACTTTTGGTCAAACAAGCTTGACGAAGTTTGACCAAAGTTTAATCGACTAGTATAAAGGTCTAAAACCCGATTCGAATGGAAATCTACCCTTTGTTGACCAAATAGAAGGTTAATAAAGGTCTAAATATAGTTCTTAACCTATGATAATCGCATCTTTATACCAATGGAAACTTTGGTCAAACAAGCTTGACGAAGTTTGACCAAATTTTAATCGACTAGTATAAAGGTCTAAAACCCGATTCGAATGGAAATCTACCCTTTGTTGAACAAATAGAAGGTTAATAAAGGTCTAAATATAGTTCTTAACCTATGATAATCGCATCTTTATACCAATGGAAACATTGGTCAAACAAGCTTGACGAAGTTTGACCAAAGTTTAATCGACTAGTATAAAGGTCTAAAACACGAATCGAATAGAAATCTACCCTTTGTTGCACATATAGAAGGTTAATAAAGGTCTAAATATAGTTCTTAACCTATGATAATCGCATCTTTATACCAATGGAAACTTTGGTCAAACAAGCTTGACGAAGTTTGACCAAAGTTTAATCGACTAGTATAAAGGTCTAAAACCCGATTCGAATACAAATCTAACCTTTGTTGAACAAATAGAAGGTTAATAAAGGTCTAAATATAGTTCTTAACCTATGATAATCGCATCTTTATACCAATGGAAACTTTGGTCAAACAAGCTTGACGAAGTTTGACCAAAGTTTAATCGACTAATATAAAGGTCTAAAACCCGATTCGAATGGAAATCTAACCTTTGTTGAACAAATAGAAGGTTAATAAAGGACTAAATATAGTTCTTAACCTATGATAATCGCATCTTTATACCAATGGAAACTTTGGTCAAACAAGCTTGACGAAGTTTGACCAAAGTTTAATCGACTAGTATAAAGGTCTAAAACCCGATTCGAATGGAAATCTACCCTTTGTTGAACAAATAGAAGGTTAATAAAGGTCTAAATATAGTTCTGAACCTATGATAATCGCATCTTTATACCAATGGAAACTTTGGTCAAACAAGCTTGACGAAGTTTGACCAAAGTTTAATCGACTAGTATAAAGGTCTAAAACCCGATTCAAATGGAAATCTACCCTTTGTTGAACAAATAGAAGGTTAATAAAGGTCTAAATATAGTTCTTAACCTATGATAATCGCATCTTTATACCAATGGAAACTTTGGTCAAACAAGCTTGACGAAGTTTGACCAAAGTTTAATCGACTAGTATAAAGGTCTAAAACCCGATTAAATTGGAAATCTACCCTTTGTTGAACAAATAGAAGGTTAATAAAGGTCTAAATATAGTTCTTAACCTATGATAATCGCATCCTTATACCAATGGAAACTTTGGTCAAACAAGCTTGACGAAGTTTGACCAAAGTTTAATCGACTAGTATAAAGGTCTAAAACCCGATTCGAATGGAAATCTACCCTTTGTTGACCAAATAGAAGGTTAATAAAGGTCTAAATATAGTTCTTAACCTATGATAATCGCATCTTTATACCAATGGAAACTTTGGTCAAACAAGCTTGACGAAGTTTGACCAAAGTTTAATCGACTAGTATAAAGGTCTAAAACCCGATTCGAATGGAAATCTACCCTTTGTTGACCAAATAGAAGGTTAATAAAGGTCTAAATATAGTTCTTAACCTATGATAATCGCATCTTTATACCAATGGAAACTTTGGTCAAACAAGCTTGACGAAGTTTGACCAAATTTTAATCGACTAGTATAAAGGTCTAAAACCCGATTCGAATGGAAATCTACCCTTTGTTGAACAAATAGAAGGTTAATAAAGGTCTAAATATAGTTCTTAACCTATGATAATCGCATCTTTATACCAATGGAAACATTGGTCAAACTAGCTTGACGAAGTTTGACCAAAGTTTAATCGACTAGTATAAAGGTCTAAAACACGAATCGAATAGAAATCTACCCTTTGTTGCACATATAGAAGGTTAATAAAGGTCTAAATATAGTTCTTAACCTATGATAATCGCATCTTTATACCAATGGAAACTTTGGTCAAACAAGCTTGACGAAGTTTGACCAAAGTTTAATCGACTAGTATAAAGGTCTAAAACCCGATTCGAATACAAATCTAACCTTTGTTGAACAAATAGAAGGTTAATAAAGGTCTAAATATAGTTCTTAACCTATGATAATCGCATCTTTATACCAATGGAAACTTTGGTCAAACAAGCTTGACGAAGTTTGACCAAAGTTTAATCGACTAATATAAAGGTCTAAAACCCGATTCGAATGGAAATCTAACCTTTGTTGAACAAATAGAAGGTTAATAAAGGACTAAATATAGTTCTTAACCTATGATAATCGCATCTTTATACCAATGGAAACTTTGGTCAAACAAGCTTGACGAAGTTTGACCAAAGTTTAATCGACTAGTATAAAGGTCTAAAACCCGATTCGAATGGAAATCTACCCTTTGTTGAACAAATAGAAGGTTAATAAAGGTCTAAATATAGTTCTGAACCTATGATAATCGCATCTTTATACCAATGGAAACTTTGGTCAAACAAGCTTGACGAAGTTTGACCAAAGTTTAATCGACTAGTATAAAGGTCTAAAACCCGATTCAAATGGAAATCTACCCTTTGTTGAACAAATAGAAGGTTAATAAAGGTCTAAATATAGTTCTTAACCTATGATAATCGCATCTTTATACCAATGGAAACTTTGGTCAAACAAGCTTGACGAAGTTTGACCAAAGTTTAATCGACTAGTATAAAGGTCTAAAACCCGATTAAATTGGAAATCTACCCTTTGTTGAACAAATAGAAGGTTAATAAAGGTCTAAATATAGTTCTTAACCTATGATAATCGCATCCTTATACCAATGGAAACTTTGGTCAAACAAGCTTGACGAAGTTTGACCAAAGTTTAATCGACTAGTATAAAGGTCTAAAACCCGATTCGAATGGAAATCTACCCTTTGTTGACCAAATAGAAGGTTAATAAAGGTCTAAATATAGTTCTTAACCTATGATAATCGCATCTTTATACCAATGGAAACTTTGGTCAAACAAGCTTGACGAAGTTTGACCAAAGTTTAATCGACTAGTATAAAGGTCTAAAACCCGATTCGAATGGAAATCTACCCTTTGTTGACCAAATAGAAGGTTAATAAAGGTCTAAATATAGTTCTTAACCTATGATAATCGCATCTTTATACCAATGGAAACTTTGGTCAAACAAGCTTGACGAAGTTTGACCAAATTTTAATCGACTAGTATAAAGGTCTAAAACCCGATTCGAATGGAAATCTACCCTTTGTTGAACAAATAGAAGGTTAATAAAGGTCTAAATATAGTTCTTAACCTATGATAATCGCATCTTTATACCAATGGAAACATTGGTCAAACAAGCTTGACGAAGTTTGACCAAAGTTTAATCGACTAGTATAAAGGTCTAAAACACGAATCGAATAGAAATCTACCCTTTGTTGCACATATAGAAGGTTAATAAAGGTCTAAATATAGTTCTTAACCTATGATAATCGCATCTTTATACCAATGGAAACTTTGGTCAAACAAGCTTGACGAAGTTTGACCAAAGTTTAATCGACTAGTATAAAGGTCTAAAACCCGATTCGAATACAAATCTAACCTTTGTTGAACAAATAGAAGGTTAATAAAGGTCTAAATATAGTTCTTAACCTATGATAATCGCATCTTTATACCAATGGAAACTTTGGTCAAACAAGCTTGACGAAGTTTGACCAAAGTTTAATCGACTAATATAAAGGTCTAAAACCCGATTCGAATGGAAATCTAACCTTTGTTGAACAAATAGAAGGTTAATAAAGGACTAAATATAGTTCTTAACCTATGATAATCGCATCTTTATACCAATGGAAACTTTGGTCAAACAAGCTTGACGAAGTTTGACCAAAGTTTAATCGACTAGTATAAAGGTCTAAAACCCGATTCGAATTTAAATCTACCCTTTGTTGAACATATAGAAGGTTAATAAAGGTTTAATTATAGTTCTTAACCTATGATAATCGCATCTTTATACCAATGGAAACTTTGGTCAAACAAGTTTGACGAAGTTTGACCAAAGTTTAATCGACTAGTATAAAGGTCTAAAACCCGATTCGAATGGAAATCTACCCTTTGTTGAACAAATAGAAGGTTAATAAAGGTCTAAATATAGTTC
>OX637468.1:40753750-40961503 GCA_951799995.1 Trifolium subterraneum
ACAGACCACACAACAACATGTCACACTAAGGTCAACCCAACAAACGACTTAAATAACTAGAGAATCCCCTGAGGGGAAACAAACTCTCTCCCTAACCACGTAGAGATACGGTACCAAACTGAGGCAATCTGGTTACAAGTGACAAAAAGATGATCAACTGATTCAACACATGCCCCACAAAACATGCACGAAGGTCGCTAGAACCCACGAACACCCTACGCCTAAGATTTTGATGCGAAAACACCCTTTCGTGAAGGAGATGCCAAGGAAAAAATCACTTTAGGAGTGACCCACAACTCCTAAATCCTAGCTAAACTGGTAACACTCATATCCGAGATATTCCTCTCAAACCGAGCTCTTTCCTCAACAAATGAATAAGCAGATTCAAGCGAAAACTAAACATATCATTCGCCAAATGTTTTGACTTTAAGATGACATACAAAAATAAAAAATTATAAAGGTAAGAGGAATATAAATTGAAGGGTGATAAAAATAACATGTGTAACAACTTTATGACAACTATAAAATCATAGGCTTAGAAGTAACATTAAATTGATATGCCTAAATTGAAAATATATATCTATAATTAAAAGAGAAGAAGATAACATATATATAATACTATTTGCTGCCTTATTTCATTTCATTACCATCGATTTAAAGTACAAATCCTAAAATACAAGGTTCTTGAAATTACGAAAAAGAAAAACAAAATTATTTTACAAAAAAGAAAAATTATTTTATTTTCATAGTATCAATTTAAAGTACAAATCCTAAATTATTTTAGGACCTAAAACATCATAATGTTATCCTCTGGATCTTCCCAAAATTCCAAGTCAACACATTTACAACGGGTATTGATACACCTCGGTTGTTTAGGCAAGTAACAATGCTTGTCTATACAAGCTTTATGTGAATTACATCTATAACCAGCTGTAATTTTGAAACAGAAAAGAAAAATGTAATATCATAAAATTGAGATAACATAATATTGTGTAAGAAGTAACTAATAGAATTTGAAAAGGAAATAAAATGACTTACCATTTACGTTCGTTGGAACAAGAAATATAGAAAGAAAGATATTAAATATAACATAAGTAAATTTGACAATTTCAAACATATTTTCCTGCTTTAATTAATTGCATGTAAAAAATAACTTTATCACTTTACAATTTATATATTTTAATATCTCATTACATCAATTATTATATAGTTTTTAGCTCTTCAAGAGTTGTAAAATATCTTGTTTTAAATTATATATAATTGTGATTAAATGACTCTTAAATACATCAATGTCTTTTGTTTGTACTATATTAATTAATAAAGAAGCCCTATAAAAATTTACAAATTATATAATTAAAATTTTATTATTTTTTAACCTTTCAAAATATCAAAGGTAAATCAGAAGGAAAACAAAATTATACACTCTAATATTGCTTACATCTGGTCATTTATATTGTCAACGATGATTAGGAACTTCAACTTCTTGTAAAATTCACCTATGCATTTCTTTGAAATTAATTGGTATCTTAATAAAATCCATATATCAAATTATCAAAATTTGACCACTAATGTTTATCTTAATTAGTTTAGTGAGTTATATTGGAACTCTTTTTTTAGATAAGTTAAAAGATTTTTAGATAAATTAAGAGCATTATGAGAAACTATAGATATTTTATGCCTTTAGTTATTATGGAACTCTAGATATATGATTGGATCAACATGAATTTTTTATTTTACAAAAACATGAAATAATTTTAGTCCTATAAACATTCAACTCTTCAAATATTATACTTTTGAGGCTATCAAATAAATCAAACAAAGGTTTATATTGGTCTAGACACCAACAACTTTAAGTCATTAATCATTAGATTTTGCAGTATATATATATAACTCCATAAAAATGATGTTAAAAAGAAACCCTCCATAAAAATGAAAAAAATCGTTGGAGGATAAAAGTGTCAATAAAGAGGAAATACAAGAAGAAGAAAAGTTGTTTGAGCCACAAGTTAGTGATCACGATAAGAACCATAGGGAGAATGTATTAATTAATCACACATTTGTTTATAGTATAAGCTAAAAACCTAAGCATATATGGCCGTTTGCTGAGTCATAGGTGAATGTTCTAATTTGAATATGACACACCAAAATATAAAAATTAATTACGACCTTCATAGTTTAGATCTTTCATATAATTTTTTTATTTTGTTTTTATTGTAACCAAAAAAATATATTATTTTTTTATTAAATAAATCTTCTGAGACGGTTTAAAAATATTAACAGGTAAGAGGAATATAAATTAAAGTGTGATAAAAATTACATGTGTAACAACATTACGTATAAAATCATAGTCTTAGGCACCGTTTGTAAATCCAACAAACTAGTTTATAGTTTATTGGACTAATTTATAAGTTTGTTTGAAAAAAATAGACGTGTTTTATAATGAACTTTTTTAATTAGTTTATAACGTTTTTTGAAATGTTATTTTAATTAGCGTATGAGCTTATAATTTTTTTACATTTTATTCATTTTTACCCTTATTATTTTCAATTACTATTTCTATATTTTTTTAAAATACAATAACTACCCACTAACGATATATTTTTATGTCATTTTATATTTACAATAATTAAATTTGCCAAACACTTTAATTTCATTCTACTAGCTTTTCAACTATAAGCTATCAGTCATCAGCTATCAACTATAAGCTAGTTTTTCAACTATACGCTAGTTTTCAACTATCAACTAGCTTATATCTTATTTTTACCAAACTGATGAGTCTTAGAAGTAACATTAAATATATATTAAATTACTTTTTGTTCAGTTCCTTAACCCTAGTTTGTCAAATCCCGAAAACAATTTTAAAACCAAATACAGACATGTACAACTAAAGTTATCTTGTACAGTCATTTATTATTTAGCAGATCAAACTCACTCTAATATTTTATATGTAGAAGTCGAAATTCAATTTTTAAATACTCCATTTATTTACCTTAATAAATTTTTAGTTAGTAATCTACTCGACGGAAAAAATAAAACTTGTGCCGGTTAACATAGGCACATGTAAATATGAGTATATATTACTCCCAACCTTTGTTAAATGAATGAAGCAAATAATCCATTTCTTATATGCCTAGCTTTTCTCCCTAGTAACATGATATCAATGATTTGATTGCAACTCTTCACCATATTTAATTATAATATATTGTATAAACGATTAATATGTAGAAGATTGTATGTATTTTGCTAGATATAAATATACTTGCTTGCTCGATTGTATGACAGTAGGGGATTGCAACATGCAATGATTCCAAAGGAATTATTAAAATCAAGTTAATTATAGTAATACAGGTACATAGGCTTCTTAATTAGTTACCAAAAAAACTATATCTTGAGCAACCACTGCACCCCTTTCTTTAACCCGAATTTTTCTACTTCATCATCCACTAAAAATGCGTGGTTTCAGAGACAGAGCTAGTAGGGGACCAACAGAGGATACAGTCCCCCCTAAATTTTTAATTTTTTTTTTATACTAGTATATTATTATATACTAGAAATGAAAAAGTAGTTTTTAAATAATAATTATAACTATTTTTATTTATTAAATACTCCCTCCGTCCCATATTATAAGGGGAAAAAAAACACATTTATTAAGAAAACCAAAACTTGAGAATTTGAAATATAGTTTTGTGGGTTTTTCTTGAAATAAGTTGCATGGGAAGATGTAAAAACAAATTTGATTGGTTGTTGTTTATTGAGAAAATGAGAGAGAGAAAAAATTAAATGCAATTTGCATTTAATTTTATAAAAATAAGTAAAAAACATTCTTGAAAGTTATTTTTTTCCTTATAATTTGGGACAAAAAAAAGGATCATTTTTCCCTTATAATATAAGACGGAATGAGTAGTTTTTAGTGGTCTATAAAATTAATGGGTGTCTATAACCCAATATTTCCGAATTTTAAATCCTACTATAATGTATGACGGTATGGTATTGCAACTTTGCAAGCAATATAATTCCAACGGAATTATTCAACGCATAAAACAGGTACACAAGTTGACCAAACTCTTATAAATTCTTCACAAAATGGCATATATAATGAAAAAAGTGTTAATCAAGATGCATGGATAATTTCTTTTTAATCAAATATGCATGGATGAAGTTTTTATTTTGTTGGTCAAAATCAAACTTAACTATCATATCATATGGTATATATAATAACGTTAGAATTACAATGTGGCATCAACTTTAAAACTCGAGGATTAATCATATATATAACCACCAACTAACGTATGGATTGTCATATTAGCTTACCTCCTAAAAAATTCAATCCGCAGTTAAGAATTTGATCTCAAATCAGCTAATTAAGCGACTCCTTGGAAAAAATATTGTAAAAAAAAAAATAGTTGTCCCAAAGAGCAAACTTTATTTCATTCATTATCAAACCAAACAAATTTACATTAATAGTAAAATAAAATATTCAACTTAATTACATTGTAGTAACTACAATTAACTGGTATTCAACACCCAGTTTTATTTCCATAATCAAACTTATTACTATATACTATTTAACAATTAACAATCACCAAACAATTAACTAGAAATTAATTATTAACACACCATATGATTAATTCTAACTCTTTCTATAGGGAGGGCTTAGTAGGTATGCTTTGTTCATTCCTAAAGAAATTGTCAGGATCAACCTTAGTCTTAATTTTCACCAATCTATCAAAATTATCCTTAAAATATTCAACTCCATAAACTTTCCCTTCATTGTAACTATTCTTACCATTATGATTAATTCCCAAATCAAGATCCTTATAATTAAAAAATGCCTCTCTTGGATTTTTGGACACAAAAGGAGTCATATATTTGTGAAGTTGTCTAGTCAAGTTTATATTATAATCAGCAACATCTTTCCCTGCCTCATTCCAATTTGCTTGATATT
Organism: Trifolium subterraneum; assembly: GCA_951799995.1. Lineage (NCBI taxonomy): Eukaryota > Viridiplantae > Streptophyta > Magnoliopsida > Fabales > Fabaceae > Trifolium > Trifolium subterraneum. The sequence continues at coordinate 40,758,696 of OX637468.1, forward strand.
GAACCTTCCATAAATTTCCGGCTCTATGAGGAAACGGTGTTTCTGTCGATGGAATCTCAGCCATTTTTCCACCGTATGGATTGAAATATAATATTGCACCTTCCAACTCGATCATCTTCTTCCAAATCCCTTCCAAACCCTCCCTTGAAATTGGTTTCTTTACGTAATCCGATTTTCTTTTCAAGTAATTCAATGATTGTGGTTGTCTATCAAGCAAAATCTCGACCGGTTTTGTAATATCGATATTAGTCCAAAACAAAACCGATTGAAGCCAACTTGTTTCGATACAATCACTTTCCTTCAAACCCAAGGAAGGAAACTTTTCATTCATTAGTGAAACAAGAGTTTTTGAATCACCAAGAAATAAAGATATAAAAGTACCCCTTATAGTCTTTGCACCATTTTGTGTTCCATTTTGTGTAACATTTACAACATCAATAATAAGCCTAATGAATAGGTCATTATCAATATTTGGTGCCACATGTTGCCAATTATAAATTATGTCACTTGCATTTTGTTCCAAAGTTTTCCTAATTTGAAAAACAGTTACTACCTTAGGAATTCGAACCAATTTTATTTTGTACGAAAGAACAACACCAAAACTACCGCCCCCGCCACCTGTAATAGCCCAAAAAAGATCTTCACCCATTGATTTTCTATCTAGCAACTTACCATTAACATCGATTATTTGCGCATCAATAATATTATCAACAGAAAGACCAAATTTTCTCATCATATTACCGTATCCGCCACCACTCAGATGTCCTCCAACACCAACCGTAGGACAAACTCCGGCCGGAAAACCATGAATTTCACTTTTTTTATTAATTGTATAGTAAACTTCACCGAGTTGCGCACCGGTTTGAATCCAAGCTGTTTCATTTTCTATATCAACATCAATTGATCTTAGATGGAACATGTCTAAGATAAAGAATGGAACTTCAGCTACATATGAGACACCTTCATAGTCATGTCCTCCACTTCTTATTTTCATTTGCAAGTTATGTTTTTTAGCACAAATTATTGAAGCTTGTATATGGGAAACATGTAATGCAGTTATTATAAGGTAGGGTTTTCTTGTTGTTGATGTGTTGAAACGAAGGTTTCTTATGTAAGCTTCTAAGACTGAAGAGAATGATGGATTGCTAGGTGAGAAAATTGATGAAGTTATTGGGTGTGAAGGTTGTGAATGGTTCACTAAGCAATGGATAAAAGTGTTGTGATGTGAATTTGTAGCTGAAACTATGCATGAGAGAAAAAGTAACACAAAAATGGGAGATAATATTAATGAAAATTTTAATCTATTAGGAGAATGAAGGAATGCCATATTTGATTATTTTTCTTAATGATGCTATTAATGTTACAAAGAATGGGATATATTTAGTGAGTCTATTGGGTTGCAATTTATAAGCATCTTAAGAATGATTAAATTGTTAAGAATAAATGAAAAAATGGTTTAGGTTACCTCAATTATTTGACCAATGAATATTTATATTATAAAAATAATATAGATTACGTAACTCGATCATTCTTGACTTTGGAAAAATGTGATTTGTCAATATTATTACAATGTGTATGTGTGTGACGATTTGCAAACATAATAAATGATTATAAAGAAAAACTCGACCAAAGATAATAACATTTTTTGAAGTTGATATTTTTTGACAATAAGCGATTCTTGAAAGAAAAAAATGTTAGCTTTCCTCAATTGATAAAATCGACAAATATACTTCGAATCAATAATATAATTTAACCTCTAGTGCAACTCTCTACAATCATCATATGATTTTTATTCCAATAATATTACTTCGGTAAATATCTTTTATTAATTGTATTAACTATTTATTAATTAGTGTTTAAATTAAATAAAAATATTAGTTAGATTTTTATTTTGATAATTAATTAACTGGTTAATTGATATGAGCTAATATGAGTGGATGCCACTTTTGGAACAACTAATTAATAACAAACCGAAATAATAACAAAAGCAAAGAATAATGAACACAAAATACTATACCAAAAAAAAAAATGAATACAAAATAAGTTTGATAACGGAGTTTTTCAAGTGGTAGGTACTTCTCCGATCGTAGAATTCGCTACAATATGTTTCTATTAGATGAATGATTAATGAATTAGGAGCATTTCAGTGTTACAAACAGTATTTATAATAATAATATTTTGACTCAGATAACAATTACCCTGAATCGTATGGGCCAAGCCCATATTGGCCGCCCCCAACATCTTCCTAGTATGAGCCATACTCAACAATTATGTTTACTCATTTCAAAATATTAATGGAAACCTTAATGGGTCACCACCCTGTATATAAGTTATGATCTCTAATATACCAGATACAACACATATATTGTCTCTCTCCCCATGTGAGGAGTGCCTAAAAACATAACGAGTAGTCTGGATTGAGAAAGAACCACAAGCTAATGATTGATGTTCATCATTCGTCTATATTTTGTTTGTGTTTTATGAGTACCAAAAGCTACGATCAATGGATTGTTTTTTATCCATTAATGATTCAATTATATATTAAGCTATTTTTATAGTTTTTTTATAAATTAACATATATATATATATCGTAGATTTTTAAATTATATACATATAGCTTTATTTGTTTGACTTCTGTACTAATTAGATAAAAGGGTTAATATAGTGTTTTACCCCCTGCAAAGTTGGCGAGTTTTGGATTACCCCTGTAAAATTCATATTCCATCAATTTGTCCCCTATCTGCAACACTAAGCATATGACGTGGATATAATCTTGATGTGGCATGACACGTCAAATTATTTTACTTTTTTTATATTTTTCAAATTGCCACGTGTAAAAAAAATTATTTATTTTTTTAAAATAAAAATTGAAATAAAAAAAAATTAAAATCAGAAACTGTAATAAAAAATTTATTTAAAAAAAATAGAAAATAGAAATAAAAAATTATTGAAAAAAAAATTAACATTTTTAAAAAAAATCAGAAAATTGAAATAAGAAATAAAAAAAATTGATTTCAAAAAATAATAAAAATTGATTTTTAAAAATAAATAATTTTTTTGACATTTTGATTTCAAAAATAATAATAAAATGATTTAAACAAATAAATATTTTTTTGACATTTTTTTTAAAATCAGAAAATTAAAATAAGAAATAAAAAAAATGATTTCAAAAATAAATTAGAAAGTTGAAAGAAAAAATAAATAAATTTTTTCTTATTATTTTTTGAAATAATTTTTTTTATTTCTTATTTCAATTTCCTGATTTAAAGAAAAAATGTTTATTTTTTTAAATCATTGTTTTATTATTTTCGAAATCATTTTTTTATTTCTTATTTCAATTTTCTGATTTTTTTAAATAATTTTTTTTAAAATAGTTTTTTTTCTCAATTTTATATTTTTAAAAACCAAATAATTTTTTTACACGTGGCAAAATAAAATAATCGTCACGTGTCATGCCACATCAAGATTTTATCCATGTCACATGCCTAGTTGTGCAGGTAGGGTGTAAATTGATGGAATCTGAATTTTACAGGGGGTAATCCTAAATTTTTTTTTGCAGGGGGTAATTCAAAACTCACCAAACTTTGCAGGGGTGTAAAACCCTAGATAAAATTATGATTTAAATATTTATTATTGAGCATATCTTCTTTTTTGCTAAGTATCTTAGTGGCTAAAAAATTTACTCTTAAGGTGAATAAGTGAGAGTGTCCGAAGTTCGATCCCCTAATAATATTTCTACCAACTAAGTTAAACTCACATAAGTCGTCGAGCATATTTTGTATAATTAATTATTAAATTATACAATATTCAAACCTATGATGTATGGGTACTCCATTTTAGGGAACATACCAGTACCGGATATGTACCCTACCAGTATCGGATACATATCCGTACCTTAATTTATGTCTATACACGTATATTAGTTTTTCCGAAAATGTCGTACCCCATACCGGTACTCATCCATATTCGCAACTAGGCATCGTAGATTCAAACATATACGTAGCTGCCGATGAACGAATTAAGATGACTATAATCAAGTAAACAACAGTGAACAATGATACATACTAATTATATTATAATAAATAAAGTTAGTTAACTTCAAATTTGTAGATAGGTGTTAGGATATATAAATGTAGGCGTATTTGATGGGCGATTGACCTACAAATATATCCTAGTTTCGAGTGAAAGCGATTTTTTTTTTATTAAATTAATTTAATAGTTTGAAATTTCACCTTAAAAATAAATAAGTAAAGTATTTGAGATTCAAACTTCAGTTCCTATATATATAATGTGATATCTCTACTAACTGAGTTAAGCTTACGGGGACAAGTGAAAGCGAAATTTGATCAACACTATATGATTTTTTTTTTAAGACATCACTTTTTATATGATTTTAATATCATATAAATTGAGAAAAACCATAACCATATTAATTTTTTTTGGCACGTAACCTTTTCTTTGTTAGAACTAACCTTCCCTAGCTAAGAATTGAAGTGACCATTTCTACTTCTACCAGTGCACGCCCAATCACATTCCAATTCACGTCAAAGTAAAACTATCTCGAAACAAAAAGAGAAGATTGGGATATGCATTTATTTTCTGAAAATTCGATATCCTATCTAAGGATCGATTATTTTAGATATGAGCAAAATCTTATGAGGAGTGCTAACAAACACTCTTTCGTGTAAAATTTATGCGAGTTTTGTCACTTTAAAACCTATATATTTTCAAATTAAGTGAATGATTTGCGTATATTTTAATCAATTAAAGATGAAGTGTTGAAAAATATTAGAATTGAGAGTCTGGTTTAATACAACCTAACAAAACTGATTTTTAAGCTACCTTTACTTAAAAAGCTCATGTTCAGGTTCCGATACAAGACTTCTTAATACAACTCAGACATACAATTCTACTTTTCCTAGTGTTTAACACGTTGCTATAGAGTATAATAATCAGTAAAAATAAAATAAAAAACATTATGTTAGTAGTATTTAGTATTAACAAATTAAACTTGCTGCAATGATAGTGTAAGAAAAGGGACAAATCATAGCGATAAGGATTGAAACATTATTATTAAGAAGTTTTATATTGGATAAGAGTTGAACTGAACATGAGTTTATAAATAAGATATAATTCTTATCTTATATTTCGGTTTTCTAGAATTAAGTTAGACTCAATTTAATTCTAAGACGATATCAGAGTTTCTTCAAAATTCATTAAGTCATCCGCTATTTAGCTTGAACATGAGTTTATAAGCAAGAGACAATTCTCACATTACAAATCAATTTTATAGAATTTATTTTGAAGAAGTTAAATTAGTTCATCCACGTTGGTACCAGAGTCGATCTTGTAGAATTAAGTTACACCCAATTCATTTATGATAATAATCTAATTGTTAATTTAATCGGTTACACAATCTGAGTTGAATGTTGATCATCAAAATCAAATTATAATTCTTTATTCAAATGAGCTGGTGGAATTTCTGAGAATTATTTAGTTTTCGTAGTCAAATCACTCGCCTAACATATTATCTCAATTTTGTCAACTTATTAGATATATATGCTGATGAGAAATCTTGAATGTACAGACTTATCCTATATATGTATTAGAATTAGAATTGGTCAGAGCCTATTTAGTTTGCTGTTTCTTCATTTGATTTTTTTTTTCTGTCTAAAATTTGTGTTAATTTAATTATTATTAATAAAGATATAATAGACTCTTGAAGTTAATGACCATGTGCATTTTTTTAAAAATAATTGAAGATGTTAAAAAATTTGTTTTTATTATTTTCATAAATATATTATATCTCGAACTAGTATTTTGTTTTCTCTCCATCACAGTTGCTCTTTTTGAAAATCTTGTATCTATTTATTAACAAACTAAAATGAAATATTAAGCATAACTAAATTGGTAGGAATATTATATTTTATATATAGAGGTGCGAATCCGAAATATTTCTACTACTTGACAATAAAAAATAACACATTTTAAAAAATAAAAAATATTTTCGCAAAATAAATGTGAGTTAGTTTTCTTATATTTGCTACTTAATCAAGGTCTTTGTGGTTGAGATTGTGATGCGACGTTGTTAGAAAGACCTGACTTATTGAATTTAATTGGTTTATGGTAATCGTTAAGAATTGGCTTTCTTTATTTTTTTTTGACTAAATAAAATATATTCATTCATTCAAATTGAGAATAGTAGATCGATGCAATACAAATTCAAAGTCGCTAAAAACAAAAAGGATGAATCTGCGAACAAACTCACAGCATCCGTGTTGATAGCATAAAACGGCATATTGCAAAAGCCTACATATTTGACTATATTGAAGTCACCGGAATATTCATGCCTCCGGATCTGTAGCGTTGAAGACACAAAAGTCATTGATTGGATCTGCACTGGATCAAACTTAATCCTTCAACCTGAAACAAATGAACACCGCACAAAGACAAGACACCAATACTCCGCACTGAGACGGGACAACAATACTCCGTACTAAGACGGGAAAATCAAAACAAACAACCTGATGAAATCACAAAAACAAACGGAAAAAAATACTAAATATATGTGAAAAATCCACTTATTTAATCAAAATAGAAAGAAAAACGATTTGGAGGAGTGATTTTAGGTCTAATTTGACCCTAATCCACTTTTTGGTACAATTAAGAATGGGCTTTCTATGTGTTTGGAATACATATTTAAAATTAGTTTATAACTTTATATAGTGATTGCTTGCACGTGTAGGTTATCTTTTGAACGTGATAAATGATACTATGATGATATATGTCAATTAACATCTGATAAATGATCAGGGCTTATTTATTTATTTTGGTTATTTAAACCTTGGTTTTTAGAAAAGGGATCTAGTAATCAGACTGGCTCCCGAGGTAAGGAAAATTTAGTTAAAAATTTGGTCCCGCGCGAGATAGGTAAAGAATAACTGAGATGTGTAAATGATACTATGAGACGAAGATGTTGAATCTTTGAGATGTGTTTCTTTTCAAGTAATTGGAAAAGACAACAATGAGTTTTTGTCTTTCTTGACTAATTAAATTAAGACACATGTAAATAATATTCATGTCAGCATATTTTTGGTCAAAATAGTCAAGAGGGGCCACAAAATACACATGGGATAAAAGTTTGGAGCTAAATTCGAGCATTTAAAACTAAGGTACCAAAATCGAGCAATTGTGAAATTTGGAGGGGGGGGGGGGGGGGGCAAAATTCGAGCATTTGACCAATTAATTTTATCTTTTATTTCCTTTTTTGATATGCTTAACAAGTGCCCCGGAGGCACTGTTTAGCATGACCCTTTAAAATATTATAATTTATGCTATGTAATTACATTAGAGAGAATTTATAAATTCTCCTTGCACATAAATTTATGAATAACCGAGAAAAAAATAGTTGAGAGAAGAGTGGAGGGAAGAATGAATGATGTAAATCAAGAGTGAAATACTTCAATTTATAGACGCAAACAATTCGCTGAAAAAAGAGACCATCTCTCCAAAGGACGATAAGAAGAGGCGTGGGACCTAACTAGTTTGAGTTCTACAACTTAAAATCTCAAAACACCGTTCGAGTTCTAGAACTTGAGCAGGGTATTTTTGAATTTTCAGAGAACGCACAAGAAGGCTAACAGAGGGGAAAAGAAATTCTCTATATAATAACCATACAAATTATTGCCAAAATTTATTTCAAAACTAAAGAGGTAATCAAAACCTAATTTGAAACATTTACCTGTCAAGGTCAAATAATATTATTATCTGAACATTTTGCTTGTAATAAATATTCAGAATAAACTTTCTAAGATATTTATATATTGTTAAAATTTTACAACAGCAAAACTTAATGGAAAAAAAATAATTTTAAGAAAAAATATACATTACTTAAATCTCCTTTTGTTATCTATCTTAGTAATCTTACCAGTGCTGCCCATTATCTTTTTTCTTTTTGCTGACTTATTTTTTGACAAGAGACCTAAGTACTTGTCAGTATCCTCCTCATCCTCACTTAAATCTCCTTCTCCTCTCCTTTTCTTCTTCTCATAGGATTCTTTAATTTCCTACACAAATAAAATTCAAACAGTCTTAAGCATTAAGAAAAGTAATAATCGAGTTAAATCAAATAAGAAAAGACTAAAAGTAGCCTAAAGTATAAACTAGGGTCAATGCAAAACATTTACCTTTTCTGCTGATCTTTTGGCCTCACTAACGCGCTCTTTCAAAAGCAAAACTTCCTCCTCTTGTGCAGGATACAATGGTAGCTTCTTGCCTCCTGAAAAAACAAAACACTTGTATTAGTTATTTACTAAGAAACTTTTGTTCCTTAAAATGACAAAGTAAAGGCATAGAGCATATCCTCCTCACCCATAAGTTCTTCTATCTTTTTGAACCACCCCACTTCATACTGGTTCAAAAGAGAAATGGCAACACCAGAGCGCCCAGCACGAGCAGTCCTTCCGACACGATGTATATAAAGCTGTAGTTCACAAGGTCAGGGATTATTACTGTCATAAAACATGTTAACAGAAGTATAAAAGCATTATATAGCACATCTTACTTTGGGATCCGTGGGAATGTCGTAGTTAATCACCACATCTACCTCCGGAATATCCAGTCCTCTACTAAGTACGTCGGTACAAAGGAGAATTTTGCACTCCCCAGACTTGAACTGTTCCAAGGCTTCGACTCTCTTTGACTGTAAAAAGATGTTATAATAAAAATTAGGTATATTTCTTGGAAGTTTAGAACAAATTAGAATTATAGTACATGATCTGTAGTACAATTACCTGACTCATATTACCATTGATTGCGATGGCTTTCAAACCTAGTTTCGTAAGAATTGAAGCCAGAAGCCGCGATGAATCACAAGTCCGAGTGAATACCATTGACGTACACCCAGTCATTTCAATGAGAATGTATACGAGGTAGCAATTCTATGAAAGAAGCATGCAAATTATGAACACAATCAGTGGCAAGCATAAATGATAATAGTTTCTGATTCACCAAACTCAAAACTAATGAAATTTTGTTATTTACTTATTTTCACTCTCTTATAAACTGAGTGCTCTCTCTAGTGATTTAAACACCAGAACCCATAACTTTATTTGGTAAACTAAATTAAATAATTTTACTTTGCTAAATCTATTGTATTTGGACCTATATCCTTCATTGTATTTTATGTCTCCATTCTAATATAAAGCAAGCAGCAGATATCTTCTAATTATGACAACTAATGAGATTTCTACATCTGCATTTACATAGGTAACATTTCGTACACAGGCAAAACGGAACAAGATAACCTAAACCAATGTTTACCACATAAGTCCTATTCTGTTCTACTTTTAATATAACATTAAACATCAAACAAATGTATCAAACGCCACTACAATGACCATCCATTCATAAATTTTTCTGTAGTATCACATCTTTGACAACCTCATCACGATACTTTACTAAGTATAGCTCACTTAATAAAAGATTTGGTTTGAAGCAGGGCACTGAAACTTGTTAAAAAACATGAATATAAGTGGCTTGACATTGCAAAGAATTTTCCCCTCAACAAGGGTAGTATGAAAAATAGCCTTTAAATGACCTCCGTAGGGTTAAGAATCCAATAGTAAAAAGTTCAGTGTGCAATTCATAGACCACATATTTGAGATACAACATTTTTTGGACAAGGGAGAAGAGAAACCTTATGTTTTGCTGGCACAAAGCAACACTGCTCCTTCAGTGTGTCCACAGTAGAATATTTGGATGATACTTCAACCTATATAGAATAAAAAACTGTGAATAGAGTCTACTTTTCCTTATGAATATGATATTTGTAAATATTATGGTTGTACCTTTGCAGGATCCCTTAAGCACATCCTTTGGATCTTACGGACCTGAAATAATAAGAGTGCAATTTTCTGTTAATACAACTGTAAATTTGAAAATAAATAAATTACACAATCAAGCATCTGTAGTATATAAGTGGTGCATAGAAAATGTACTATTATAACAAATAGAAGATAAACCTACATATTTACCTTCTTTGTCATCGTAGCTGAAAAAAGAAATGTTCTCCGCTTACTAGGAATAAATTCTAAAATCTCATTAAGTTGTGTTTCAAATTCTTCATTCAACAGCCTGTCTGCCTCATCTAAGACCTGCTCAAAGTGCAGAGCAATCAAACAAGTCCAAATAAACATAAGATATATGTAAAGTTGCAAACAGGTCCAAGCATCTGTTAAAGCGAAAGAGAAAACACCCCTACATCTATATGACATGTAGCAAATCAGCAGCAAACTTTCTGTAAACCAGTGTTGTCAATTATGGATAGCAGAATATAGTTGTCTGTTCAAATTCCGCAACACAAAAGTGATACAGTGCCCCTATTTCAGAGTATATTTTACTATTTTATAGCATATCGCAGAACAATAGTGGTTTGTTCAAATTCCTCTATGCATTAGCGCGCTATAGCTACTATTTAACAACACTGATTTAAACATAACTTTGCATAATCATGTAAAATATAATTAGACCAATGCAGAACATGCATGTTTCAATTGCAACAATAACTCGACTGGTATCAATTAAAAAACCAGGTACATGTTCTCAAATCAATTCACTAGTTCAAAAATAAACTCGGCCATTTGATGTCAAAAATAAAACTCGAGTCGAGCTTAACTAAAATAGCATAGAAATCATACCAAGAATTTTAATCTACCAAGAGAAAATCCTTTGGTTTGTTTTAGGTGATCCAAGACTCGTCCAGGGGTCCCAACCTTCAAGAGTAAGAAATCAACAAAAGTAAATAAATAACAAAATATAAGACTTATGAAATTAGAAGACTAGAAGCAGTACTACATTAAAATACAATCTCAATCTTGTACAAATGCAGAACCTGCATAAGTTCAGCTATCTTTTATCAACTGTATCAATCAAATTTTGCATCATTCATGTATAAGAGACCACCAGTCATGCGGGATTTTGTAAGAAGAGATAAAAATAAGATAGAGGCACACAGATACAGAATTTTAATTAGACGGTTGGGCAAGCTAACCAATTGCTTGACGGTTTGAGTGGGAGTGAATATAAATGGAAGAGGGATAACAGAGAAGGGGCGATCTGGATTTTTTCGTTAACAGGAAAGAGAAGGAGACGGCCAGGCTTTTTATAATTATTAGCATTGCTCTTCTTGATTATTTGGGTTTGGTTTCATCATGAAGTATCAAATTTATTCTAATATGTTCGTGTTAGAAATAATATAAAACCATTGATGTAGCTCTTCTTAACAGCTTAAGCTGTTGGGATAATCGGTTATTTGACATGGTATCAGAGCCTCTATGACTAAGTGGTCTAGAGTTCGATCCCCGCTCCCCTCATTTTCTAATTAAAAGTGGTATTTAAGCATATGGTAGGTGGGCCTATGCATTATCCACGCTTCAAGCCCAAACGGGCTCTTGCGTGAGGGGGCGTGTTAGAAATAATATAAAACCATTGATGTAGCTCTTCTTAACAGCTTAAGCTGTTGGGATAATCGGTTATTTGACAGTTCGTTATAATTTATTATTAATCCAGATCAGTAATGAGTTACATAGACGGTAAACAATTAAGACAACATACACATAGTGCACTTGCTCAATAAAACATGAGTTAAACTTTTTATCGACACAAGCACAACTAGATTTTGCATATCATTCACCTATTAGTCTAATGCTCTTGACGTACAAGAAACAAATGAAATCAAAGCATGCCTATAGCAACAGTAACACTTACAATAATATGAGGCCGCTTTGCTATCTCGATGGATTGTTGTACAATGTCAGTCCCTCCAACAAGCTATTAAAAAAGGCAATGATACCAATCAAAATTGATTGTTTAGTATGCGTGAATAAACACCATGTGATAGGATGAAACAAAACAAATTTAAGCTATGTAATGAACAGAATACACAAAATTCATGTATAACAAATCATTTGAGAAAAAAGTATTTGAACTACTCACCACAGCACACTTGACACCAATTTCAGAACCTAGATCTTTAATCTGATCAGCAATTTGAATGGCAAGCTCCCTAATTTAAGAGAACGGTTGGAACAGAAGGAATATACTGGTTAAATATCTGTTGAGAATAATTACATCAGATAAATCTAAATTTATTTTTATGAATATTATATCCATGATCACGTATCTAAGTACCAAACCTTGTTGGAGACATTATACAAGCAAAGAAATTGTTTAGGTGTGGTTGTGGTGCTTCTAAGAAGGCGTGCAATATAGGAAGAACAAAGGCCCCAGTCTTACCAGAACCCGTTTGGGAAAGTCCAATCACATCTTTTCCTAAGAAACACAAAATATAAAGAATTACCAGAAATTTAATACAGTTTAAAGGTTGAAATAGAAGATTAATAGTTCAATAAACATGAAAAACAGTAAAAATTAACATACTGATATATAAAATATCAGTTTCAAAATCAGATTATTTTTCGGGTTGTATAGCAAGGATTATCACTCTGCAATCATTCGACTTGTCCATTTCTATTAGTATTTTACAAAGTTAAAAAATAGAGATCCCTATTTCAGCTGGCATATATTGGCAGGCAAACTAATAGGGTCGCTCACTCTCTTGCTCGAGTGCCCTTGTTATATACTAGCCCATAAAAAAAACTCCTCCTATTTGTATTGATCATTTAATTTATGATTCTTAGAATTTCGGGTTGGGCTCTAAATCAATCCTACAAAACCGGCTTGTAAGGTGAGGATTGCCCCCACTTATAAACATTTCTTCATATCATCTCGCATCCAATGTGGGACTCTCAACACACACACCCTCACGCCTAGCATGATTGGATTTGGTGCGTGGATAAATGGTGGGTGTCCCGACAGAGGAAACCTAATAGCAGGAGGGTCAACGCATCTTGGAGGAGACTCTGATATCATATAGAATTAGAAATCATATTTAATATTTCTGTCTAATGTGTGTCTAATGAGACCACACTGGGTGTTTACTTATAATCAAGTGAGTTGTACAAAATAAGATAAAGAATTGAATACAATATCAATACTAATTGACTCTAATTGATCCTAACGGATTCTTAACAACGATGAAAATATGAAATGAAATAAGCATCGTTTTCCTAAAATATATACTCCCTCCGTCCCAAAATATAAGCAAAAGTGAGTCAAAGAAACTTAATGTCTTTGGTTAAAGATTTGGACCAAATACATTCACTTTTGTTAACCAACTTTTGCTTATATTTTGGGACGGAGGGAGTAGTAAACAATCATTTTCGTCCCTACATCAATGGGGTTCTATCACTGTAATCCCTTAATGTATAGAAACTACAAAAACATACCTCAGTGTATCTTCCATTTACATATTAGGACCATACTTACTAACAAACAATACATTTAACGCTGGACATATTCAGGGACTAGAGTAACAGCTCCACAGAGACTTAAACACCGAAATGACTGTTTAATTAAAAAAATGAAGCAAAGATGACAACTAACCTTGTAGCGCAAGGGGGATCACTTCTGTTTGAATCTTTAGCGGATTCTTCCAACCGAATTTTTCACAAGCATCCACCAATTGCTCAGATAAACCCAAATCCTTAAATGATTTAATTTCATTATTCTCTTCTTCCATTCTCGATTCCTAACCTATGAATAAAATTTTAACATCAAATTTAAAATGACTTTGTACAAGGTAAAAAGTAAAGAATTTAATTTATATCACCGTCAGTGTAAAGTTATTTTACACATGCGTCTAATAATATACCAACACATCATGTATTGTGTTTAAAAACACATGATGTGTCACATTCATTAAATGATGTGGCAACACATCATTGGATGCGTGTCTAAAAAAGTTTTACACTGACGGTGCACAACAATTAAACTCAAAAGTAAAAACCGAGAAAATGCAGATTAACAAAGCAGCAATACTAGGACTGACAACTAACTCGAAAATAGTTCGATTCAGACTCGATAATTGTCTCGTTGAACTTAGTTAGTGAATATTAAACATATAGTCTAGACAACAACAGTTTCAAAAGCAATTTGGATAGTACAGCAGCAAGATTTGAAAAGGTTGAACTATTATGTATCTGTATTAATGCTGCTAAACTTGAAGAGGGGAAGTTAAATTAAATTCATAAATGAAGAATGGAAAAGATGAATATTCTCACAGTTCTGGCGGCCGACGAAGAACTCCGGCGACGTTTTCTGAGCCGTTGTGAAAGAGCTAGCTGCGAAACTTGGAGCTGTAGCACACAGTGAAACGAAGAGAATTCGTTTTAGGTTTTCTTCTTTCGGTTGTTAAATTTTTTTAATCAAATTTAACTTTTTTTTATTAGTTTATAGCTTATTATTTTTTCTCTTCCAATTTTACACCTATCATCTTAGTTGAAAAAAAATATTAATAAAACATATTTTTTTACGTCATTTTATATTTCAACTACTAATTTTATCAAACACTACAAATTCAACCAACTAACATATAAGTTACCGCTATAAGTCACCTTATCAATTTTCCACTATTTTTTACCAAACAGAGACTATATTTTTTTTTTTAAGAAAATGTTAACGAGTGCCCTGGAATTTTTTAACATCTTAAATAGTAAGTTTTTGTAAAATTTTTATAGAAATGTGTAAAATAACACATTCAAAATTGAAATGTTTAACTTTTTTTAATAAATTATTTCTTTTAAATAAAATGTTGAAAGAGTGCTGCAGAACACTTTTTTATAATTAAAGAGTGCTTAAAGACCTTTTCTAATTAAAAAACAATGATCTTCATTCACTCAAATATCATTTATATTAGAGCTAATAAAATGGGTTGGGCCACTGGGTAGGCGAACTGACATGTATTTTAACATGGAAGAAATTATAGGGGTGCTCGCGGTTCGGTTTGCATCGATTTTAAAGCAAAAAGTCATCCGATCCAAAATTAATTTTATTTGCGGTTTGGTTCGATTTTGGATGACAAATAAAAAAAAATCTGATCCAATTCGATTCAATTTTATGCGGTTTAATTTGAATCGATTTTTGGGTATCCAAATTACAATTTTTTTTATTTTTATTAAATATTAATATTATAAAAAACACGTATAAAGTAACAGTTTAAATTTTTTTGATGAAATAAATATTAAGTTTGATGTAAAATATAACATATAATACGTTAAAAATTAATATCTTGGGGTAACAATTATAAATTATATTTGAAACATATCAAAAAGTAAGAAATAGATTAAATTAAACTAACAAATAGAATTAACAAAATTTAAAATAAACAAAAAAATAATTTAATGTAACATATATTCATACTAATAAAAAGATAAATAAGTATTAAAATATATGTATGCGGTTGGTTCGGTTTTAGATCGGTTTTGAGAAATCAATCCAAAATCCGATCTAGCGGTTTTCTTAAAAAAACATCCAAACACATCCGAAAATATTCAGTTTTTTGCGGTTTTCGATTTTTTAGGTCGATTTACAGTTTTTATTTGGATTGGTTTGAATTTGAACACCCATAAACATAAACAGATACAACCACCTCCCTGTTAGAGATGCAACCACACACAATCTTAGATCTATAATAAATAAAATCACAACAACATAAATAAACACCGGCGACCTCGTCGACAGCGTCTAAGGAAGAGGAATGTTCGAGAGACGGAAGGTAGAAGACGGCAGCAGCGAAGTTACAAAGGGTGTCAAAATATTACCAACTTAATATGCTTCTCAAAAGAACATGAAAGGAGATATATATGAAATGCTTCTCATCTTTTGAGAAGAAGAATGAAGGATTTGTGTCTTTTGGAAGCAATAACAAAGTTTTGGTCATTATGCAAAAAAAGATAAAAAATAAAATGAAGTCCAGGTTAAAGATAATTTTTTTTTTAAAAGTTAAACTAACTCATTTAAATTAGCATCAGAGATAATCGAATCTGAGACTTTAAAGTTCAAAGACAAATTAAATTTGATTCTAAATCAAAGAAGCCATGAAGAACATCAGTTTGTCAAGAACAAAGTTTTGGGACCCTGTTCTTAAACCTTAGAACCATTCCACATATATAATTAGAGGTATATATTCGTTTACTTTTATGATTAAAAGTTAACTTATATGCTATAAACTTATTTGTTATAAGCTAACTTATTCATTATCCCTTATTTTTTTTGCCAAACAATACTTTTCTAGGATCAAATCAAACAAAACTTTTGAAAAGGAGTATAATAAAAAATATATATTATTTTCTATTTTTCTTTATATAGCTCTTGTTTTTGTTAGTTTCATGACATAAATAAATTTGTTAATTTTTATGCTGAAATACGTCATATAGAGCTTATCTTAGAATAAATTAACATTTTCTTCATGTAAGAATTTTTTACATTATCTTTTACCTCATTTTTTACTTCTATTGTTTGTTTTGTCCTTTTGGCTTCTTTTCTGTGGTCCAAAGGTCTTTTTCAAATTAAATCTCTTTCATGCGACACATCAAAAATATTGGACACAGAGATTAGAAATTGAATCCTCCACTGTCAATTGTTTCTCGCAATCAAGAATATTCAGAATGTTAAGTATGGGTGGCTGGAAATTTTATCTTAAAGACGAATAGGTCGAGTTTTCAGGATTCGATCTCCGGCTCCTGTGTTTATAACGTTATGTCTTTATCAACTGAGCTAAGTTTACAAGCACATTGTTTGATTTTAATTAAATAGTTATTTGATTATTGTTTTGCATGAATCAGACGTCCTCTGCAGAGACTAATTTATCGAGGTTTGTTTGATTTTTAATTAGGTTTAACTGCACATTTGGTCCCTTATCTTTATTTTAAGTTTCAAGTTGGTCTCTCATGTTTATTTTGTTTCAAATTGGTCCCTTATGTTTATTTTAAGTTTCAAGTTAGTATCTTATGTTTATTTTGTTTCAAATTGGTCCCTTATATTTTAAAAAGTTTCAAGTTGGTCCCTCAAGTTTCTAAAATTTGAATTAGTTAGTACTATAAAGATGATTAAATAGGGACTAATTGATTCAAAATTTCGAAACTTGAAAGACCAACTTGAAACTCAAAATAAACATAATGGACCAACTTGAAACATAAAGAACCAACTTAAAATCTAAAATAAACATAAATGACCAAATGTGCAATTAAGTCTTTTAATTAAATGTCAAAGTAAAAATAAATTTTACTTTTATAATTTAAAATATAAAGTTTTAATTTGAACTATCCAATTTTAATGGAACGATTACCGATTACCGTGTCTCAAATGCGTGAATTTGTAAATGTTAGATCACATGAAACCTTGATATGGGAAATTAAGGAAATGGATTTAGTGTTATTAAGCTGCAATCAGCCGTTCAATTAAATCAAACGACTCAAATTTTAATGTAGTTTCTCTTTTTTATAACATAACTTTTTTGACTTTAAATTCTAGACTGTCCGATTTTAATATGACGATCAAGATCTCGTTCACTACATGTCAGTTATAGATGCCGACCGCACCCAATCCGGATCTGGAAATTAATGGTAATGGGTAGAAAATAACTACTACTCATATAATGCCAATGCCATTATTGTACCTAGCAACTTTTTTTTTAAAGCATGTACCCTAGCAACTTGTTTGGCTAACTTTTAAAAAACTTTATCATCAAATTATAAAATGAGGCATGCATTTCACATGTACACTGCCATATACAATTTATGACTGATCCATACTTATTTCTTATATTGTTATTTTTTGTTTTCTTCCTAAGATAAGCTACCAAATTATTTTATAAGCAATCTCTAGTAGTTCGTATTCCTATAAGAGCCTTCTAGATAATAGAATTAGTTGTAGCAAACGAGAGCTTAAAAATGTTCCACGTTTTGAACAATACAACTTTTTAAGGTCCACAACATAAAAAAACGAACATGATGTTGAAAAGTCATTATAAAAATTGATGTTTCTTTCTAAACTCACGACATATTTGGTCACTTCTAAGTTTACTAGTATTTTCTTTTGTGTGCCTAATTTCCCACATTTTGCAACAATAACAAAATGTTGCTTCATATTGTTATATTGCTCTCTCTTTTTTCCTCTTCTTTTGCTACAAATTTACTTCAAAACACTTTCATTCAATGTCTTGTAAACAATTCTGAACCTTCAAATCCCATAATTGATTCAATTTTCACACAAAATAGTCCTTCATTTCCTTCAATTTTACAAGCATACATAAGAAACCTTCGTTTCAACACATCAACAACACCTAAACCATTTCTTATAGTAACTCCATTACATGTTTCACATATTCAAGCATCAATAATTTGTGGCCAAAAGCATAATTTTCAAATGAAGATTAGAAGTGGAGGACATGACTATGAAGGTGTCTCTTATGTCTCAAAGGTACCATTTTTTATCCTAGACATGTTCAATCTTAGATCAATTGATATTGATATAGACACTGAAACAGCTTGGGTTCAAACCGGCGCGCAACTCGGTGAAGTTTACTACCGAATAGCCGAGAAAAGTAAAATCCATGCTTTTCCGGCCGGTATTTGTCCTACGGTCGGTGTTGGAGGACATGTTAGTGGGGGTGGATATGGTAATTTGATGAGAAAATATGGTACTTCAATTGATAATGTCATCGACGCGCAAATAATCGACGCTCAAGGTAATTTACTTGATAGAAAATCAATGGGAGAAGATCTTTTTTGGGCTATAAGAGGCGGTGGCGGAGCAAATTTTGGTGTTGTTCTTTCTTACAAAATAAAGTTAGTTAAAGTTCCTAAGATAGTAACTGTTTTTGAAGTTAAAAGAACTTTGGAACAAAATGCAACTAACATAGTTTATAATTGGCAACATGTAGCACCAACTACAAGTAATGATCTTTTCATTAGGCTTATATTAGAAGTTATCAAAGATGCAAAAAATGGTACAAAAACTATAAGGGCTAGTTTCATAGCTTTATATCTTGGTGATTCAAAAACACTAGTTTCATTAATGAATGAAACTTTTCCTTCCTTGGGTTTGAAGGAAAGTGATTGCATTGAAACAACATGGCTTAAATCAGTGTTTTTTTGGGACAACATAAAACTTGATACACCACTTGAGATTTTGCTTGAAAGACAACCTCAATTGCTTAGATACTTAAAGAGAAAATCAGATTATGTTAAGGAACCAATTTCCAAGGTGGGTTTGGAAGGAATTTGGAAAAAGATGATTGATTTGGAAAAAGGTGCAATGTATTTCAATCCTTATGGTGGAAAAATGGATGAAATTTCACCAAGTTCAACTCCTTTACCTCATAGAGGTGGAAATTTATGGAAGATTCAATATCATGCAAATTGGAATGAAGAAGGAGAAGAGGTAACATCTTATCATATAAATGTTACTAGAGAACTTTATAAGTATATGACACCTTTTGTGTCAAAAAATCCAAGACAAGCTTATCTTAATTATAAGGATCTTGATTTAGGTGTTAATAATCATGGTTTTCTTAGTGGATATTCTCAAGGTAGTGTTTATGGTGTTCAATATTTTAAGGATAATTTTCATAGGTTAGTTCAAATTAAGACTAAGGTTGATCCTAATAATTTCTTTAGGAATGAACAAAGTATTCCTATTTTTGGTCTTGTTGATAGAGTTAGAATGGTGTTAGAGAAATCTTGGATTTCTATTTTGTTCTGTTTGGTAGTTAATTGGATTTGGAAATTGTCTCAAGGTCGTGGTGCAAAGAAATAGTAAATTCATTAGACCTTATTATTGTAATGATATTTATGATAAGTTCTATTGTAGTGTTTTTTTGTGTTTGTTTGTTCACCTTTAAGAATTTGAGATTGTGGTGTATGTTTTGTAAGGTAAGAAGAACCAAGTTTTAGAGAGAAAAACTTATATTTAGAGCTAATTTTGTCTTTAAGATTTTATAGCTAAGTGTATCGGTGTAAATCTTTATGTCAATGTAGATTGTGCTATAGATTTTTATTTTTAGGTAGCTTAACATGTTGCTAATTATTAACTATGTTAGTTATTGATTATCGACGAAGACGGTGAAAATAGGAATAAAACTTCCAATGTAGTATACAAAGAAGTGTTTTGTAATATACTATAATTTCTGTTGTATGAACATTTATTCAAATTTATTGTCGAACTAATATTTAATGATACTCGACTTTTTTTTATACGTTTTAGTGTTAAAAATTTTATATATTTATTTTCTTCATATTACGGCTAATTAGACCCGTACACTTGCACGGCACGGGTGGAAGTTCTAGTGTTTATTAGTGTTCCACCGCTATAACAAACGTATGCTAAGGCACACTTCCATAGATCACAGACCAAGAACATCCAAAAATATAATAACGCACAAAATTTTATGCTGTCAACATCTATTGCATGTATCTATGAAAATATCTCAACACAAAATTTATTTATCATCTCAAATAAAATACAATAATTTGTAACCAAACTCCAAATTACATATTACTCTAAAATATTAAATATAATCACTTACAAGTCTCTCTAGCTAGTTTAGAAAAAAGAAATTGACATTTATTCATGTCATGTATAAGTATAACTAATAACATGTTTGGTTGCAAGTCCACTTTTTTATTTATCATATTGGCATATGATTTCATTTGTATTAAGAATGTAGCTAATACCAAAATAAAAGAAGAAAGAATCCATTGTTATGGAAAAGAAAGCTTAAGATGAAAATAACAATGAAGAAGAACAATGAAGAAGAAGAAGAAAAATATGGAATAGATTGATTTCAGTTAGTGAACTTTGGTTACATGAGTTACAATGTATATATATGATTGATAACAACCAATTTAAGCATAACTAACTCAAATAACTAATTTATGCTTAGTCACTAACTGTCTAACTTGCAGTACAAGTAATCTAACTAACTATTAGTAAAACAGCTAATTCATTCCATATTTTGACACACCCCCTCAAGCTGAGGCCTAAAGATATTGATGAGGCCTAGCTTGGAAAACAGCCTGTGAAAATTTGCAGGATGTAGTGCCTTTGTCAAGATGTCAGCAGTTTGGATGTAGCCTGAGATTGGTAACAACTTCATGAGTCCTGCTTGTAGTTTTTCCCTGACAATGTGACAATCTATATCTAGATGCTTTGTACGTTCGTGAAATACAGGATTAGAGGCAATGTGTAAGGCACTCTGGCTGTCACAGTAGAGTACATTTGCTTTGTCTATGTGAACCTGCAAATCCTTCAAGAGGTAACTCAACCACTGAAGCTCACATGTGGCAGAAGTTAAGGCACGATACTCAGCCTCTGATGAAGATTTTGATACAGTCAATTGCTTTTTGGACTTCCAACAGATTAAGGACTGACCAATGAAGAAGCAATATCCTGTGATAGATCTTCTACTATCAGGGCAACCTCCCCAGTCAGCATCACTAAATCCCATTAATTGGAGAGAAGCATTTCTAGGGAAGAATAAACCTGTGCCAGGGTTGCCTTTCAAGTATCTCAAAACTTTGTGAGCAGCTTTGAAATGTGTTGTAGTAGGAGCATCTAGAAATTGACTGAGTTGTTGGACTGGAAATGCTATATCAGGCCTTGTAGAGGTTAGATATAGCAATTTGCCAACTAAGGCTCTATACTCAGTGATGTTGCTGTGAGGCTCACTATCATCATGATGTAGCCTATTACTTGGATCCATTGGGATACCCTGCTGAGAGTGAGCCACTTCAAGTCCCTAAGAAAAACTTCAGTACTCCAATGTCTTTGATGCCAAAAGCTTGGTGTAACTTTGATTTAGTGGACTCTATTTCTGCTAAGCAATTCCCTGAGAGCACAATATCATCCACATACACGAGTAGTGTAGTAAAACTAGCTGAAGTAGTCTTAGTGAATAGTGTAGGATCTGAGGGCATATGTTTGTAACCAATGGTGATGAGAAAGTGAGATAGCTTTTCATACCATTGTCTACTGGCCTGTCTTAGACCATATAAGGATTTCTGTAGCTTACAAACCTGTTTGCTTGTAGCTCCTTCAAAACCCTGTGGAACTGTCATATAAACATTCTCATCTAGATCACCATGTAGGAAAGCATTATCCACATCAAGCTGGTGGATATGCCAGTTCTTAATAGATGCAATGGCCAACACTGTCCTTATGGTGGTCATTTTTGCTACTGGAGAAAAAGTCTGAGAGAAATCAACTCCTTCTATCTGGTTGTAACCCTTGGCAACCAATCTTGCTATATATCTATCTATGGTGCCATCAGCCTTTCTCTTGATTTTGTAGACCCACTTGCTTCCAATAGGTTTAACTCCTTCTGGCAAATCAGTGATAATCCAAGTCTTATTGTTTGCCAAAGCTGTCAATTCATTCTTCATGGCTTTAACCCAACATTCATGTTTAGAAGCTTCAGCATAAGTAGTAGGTTCTGTGTCAGCAAGTAGTGGGAGGCAAAATGTGGAATATGATTTTGAAAGGTTATTGTGACTAATAAAACTGGAAATAAGGTAAGGTGTTTTGTGAGTTATGGCATTGCATTGATAGTCCATAAGATGGAGAGGTGTTTGTTTAATTCTAGTGGATCTTCTAGGTGAACTGTTTGTAAATTTCTGATCATGAGATGAAGTAGTGGTTTTTTCAGATGGTTGGTCAAGAGGTAAATCAATGGAATCGTGATCATGGTTTGTTGAAAGGTCATTTGTGGTCTCTTGGCTATTTCTGGTTTGTGTAGGTTCAGTGGATGGATGAGTGTTAGGTGTAGGTTCAACATATTCCTAAGCTGATTTTGAATTGCTGACAGGATAGGGAAAAATGGTTTCTTCAAAGACAACATTTCTGGACACAATAATCTCATAATTGTGAAGATCCAAAGCCACATAACCTTTCACACCAGGTTTAATTCCAAGATACACACATTTCCTTGCTCTAGGATCTAACTTGGACCTCTGATTATCTTGAGTAGATACAAAACACAGAGAACCAAACACTTTTAAATCTGACAGTTCAGGTAACTTGACATACAAGGCAACAAAAGGGATTTGACCTTTTAAAGCATTGGAAAGGGACTCTATTCATGATAAACACAGATTGTAACACAGCGTAACCCCAGTATTTTGCTGGGAGATGAGATTGAGTCATTAGGGCTCTAGCTATGTTCAAAATACATTGGTGTTTTCTCTCCACTCTCCCATTCTGCTGTGGGGTGTACACACAACTGGTTTGATGTTGAATCCCTTTGCCAATGTAAAATTTTGATAGAGACAAGAATTCTTGACCATTATCACTTCTCAGAAATTTTACCTTATGACAAAAATGGTTCTCAGCAAAATTAATAAACTCTTGAACTTTAGAGGCAACTTCGTATTTTCCTTTAAGCAACACAATCCAAGTGAAACGACTGAAATCATCAACTATTGTTAAGAAATTCTTGTGATCATGTGTTGTGGAAGTGGAAAAAGGACCCCATATGTCCATATGTAGTAATTCTAAAATGACAGAAGCTCTACTATTACTTGTAGCATAAGGTAACTTTCTCTGCTTAGCTAGGTGACAGACATCACAACAAAAATCAACTTTATTCACTTCAATAGTTGGATACAACTTTTGTAGAATTTCTAATCTATTTTGAGATGTGTGTCCAAACCTAAAATGCCATAAAGCATTGTTTGGAATAGCTAAAGAATTACATTGTTTACCTGTCAAGAGATTTGGCTGAGAATGTGTGCCTTCAAGGTAATACAATCCATTGAGCATCCTACCCGAACCAATCATCCTCTGCAAGGAGTTTTGGATGAAGCAAAGATTGTCAGTGAAAGCAAAAACACAATCCAAATCCTTTGAAACTCTTGAGACTGATATGAGATTAAAACTGAAATGAGGCATGTAGAGCACATGTTTCAAAGTAATGGTTGGAGTGATGATGATATTCCCAATTATATCAGTGGTGACAATGCTACCATTTGGTAATTTTACAGGAATTGGATTAACTTTCCTATATTCAGTGAACAAACTTTGAGAGGCACAAACATGATCAGTGGCTCCACTATCTATGATCCAAGTGTCTAAATGGTTTGGCACATTACCTTGCTTATCGTTGGTAAAAGATGAAGCAATAAACTTTGACACATTGTTCACTTGGGAAGAGCCTTCACCAGCAGGCTTGTTATTCTTCAAAAGAGCCATTAAAGCTTGATAATCTTCAGCACTGAAAGTCATATGAGTGTCCACACTACTCTGCTCCACATTGTCATCAGCATTGACACAGTTTGCACTAGACTGTCCTTGATTCTTACTACCAACCACTGTCCCATCTTTGAACCTATAACCTGGTGGAAATCCATGTTTCCTAAAGCAATTGTCCACTACATGATTTGTTTTGTGACAATAGGTGCATTTTTTCTGTGATTGAGAAGTAGAATTTGCCTTACCATAAGACTTTCGTGCAAAGTTAATAGCAGATGCAGTGGGATCCAATTGATCATCAGTAATATCCAAACCATTGATGCTCTCATGTTGGATAACAAGACCAAAAACAACATTCAAAACTGGAAATGGTTCCATAAGCAAAATTTGAGATCTTACCATTGCATAGTGATCATTCAATCCAGTAAGAAACAAAAGAATTAAGTCTTCTTCTTTGAACCTCTTGGCATTCCTCATAGCTTCACACACACAACGAAAAGTACAAGTGCAATTAGGAATTGGACGAGAAAGTTCTAATTCTTCCCACAAACCTTTCAATTTGGTAAAAAACTCAGTAACAGATGAAGATTCTTGGCGGAGAGCATACAATTCCCTTTGTAGAGAAGCAACATGAACCCTATCCGCTCGTGAGAATCTAGCCTTCAAATCACTCCATGCTTGTGCTGCAGAATCAGTGTACACTAAGCTCTGGGAAATGGCCGGGACAACCGAATTCATCAACCAAGAAAGAACTAAATTGTTGCAACGAATCCATGGCTCATATGTGGGAGCAAATTGATCCGGCATTGGGCAAGATCCATCCAAGAAACGAAGCTTGTTCTTCATAATGACAGCCTTCATCATGGATCTTGACCAAGCATGGTAATTCTTACCATCAAGAAGTGGAGAAACAAGTGCTGCTGTTGCACTTTCATTGGGATGAACGTAATACGGATTTTGGGAAGGACCCGTTAATGCAGGCATGGCAGGAACGTCATCCACACCAAAAGAAGAATTGGCACGACGTACCATGGTGAAGAATGAAAGGAATGAAAATGAAAGAGAAGGAAAAAAAACGAAGAAGACGATAGCGCAGCAGAGAACTCAATTGAGTAGCTCTGATACCATATTAAGAATGTAGCTGATACCAAAATAAAAGAAGAAAGAATCCATTGTTATGGAAAAGAAAGCTTAAGATGAAAATAACAATGAAGAAGAAGAAGAAAAATATGGAATAGATTGATTTCAGTTAGTGAATTTTGGTTACATGAGTTACAATGTATATATATGATTGATAACAACCAATTTAAGCATAACTAACTCAAATAACTTACTTATGCTTAGTCACTAACTGTCTAACTTGCAGTACAAGTAATCTAACTAACTATTAGTAAAACAGCTAATTCATTCCATATTTTGACAATTTGTGCAAGTTCCAACGGTGAATAAATCCTAACTCAACTAATAAAAAATGTCAAAATTATTAGGTTGTACATTATAACTAGGGTTCAAACCCCAGTTTCTCTATTTATGTATGTAAATTTATAATAATTTGTCATTTTATCTATCTACCAAAAAAGTTAATCAAATATTATAACGTTGTTGCATTTTCTAACTTTTCAAAATTTACAACATGGACAATAAAAGAAGAATGTAACATTGAGAAACTTAAAGGATCAATCTAAAAATACGGAAAACTTAAGAAACCATATATATAATTTTGATATGATTATGTTCAGGGCCGTTCTGAGTATTTGAAGGCCCCGTTCGAAAATTAAAAATGGATGTTCAATAAAAATACAATTATTTTTTTTAAAAGTTATTCTCTATTTAAATTGTCAATAACATAAAAAAAGTCATCATAATAAATAACATAAAAAAAACTACATATTTTAATCATTATCATCAAAATACATCTTCAAGCTAATCTAATATCATTATCAACTTTATATTTCCTTTGGAAAAGAAAAAAACTTTCTAGTAATATTGCTTCTTTTTTTATAATCAACCGGAAATTACTTATAAAATTAAGAGTAGGTCTGTTAAATTTTCTTTTTTTGAGCAATAAAATATTTTTAGTACTCCCTTCATCCCATTTTATAAGAACTATTTTAACTGAATGATATTATTCACTTATCTTGCTTTGACTATATTTTTTTTAATAATATATAGATATAAATATTAGCATATAAGATCTTGTTTGATTTGTTTTGATGAATATTTTCAAAATATCAAGTCTTTATAATTTTTACTAATAGATAATTAAATATATTAATAATCAAAGTTGTGTGTTGGCATACGTGCAATAGTCAAAGTAGTTTTTATATTTTGGGACGGATGGAGTAGTAATAAAGTCATTAAATTTTTGGGTCATGTTAAACAGTGCCTCCGGGGCACTTGTTAAGCATGCCAAAAAAGGAAATAAAAGATAAAATTAATATTACAAAAACAACTTTTTATACTTTTAAGATATTGAGCGCATGCACTTCGAGATAAAATTTCTATTCTAATATGTTTAACTAGTGCTCCGGGACACTGTTTAGCATTTTCCTAAATTTTTTACAAATATAAAAAATTTAATAAACTGATATAACAATTAAAGGACACTAAGTGTTTGAGGTCCTGCGTGGTGGCTCACCTTACACACCCCACATATCCGACCCTAATTATGTTATACAGTAGATATGATAAATCACACTGATCCACCATAATTTTATATAAATTACACTGTCTAACTTTAAAAAAATTACATATAACGGTAATTCTCATATAGTATCTATCACGATATTAAACCTGCGTTGCCTAGGTGTGTGTATTGTATCGGGTACCGGTACGGAGTACGACATTTTTAAAAAAACTAATACATATGTATGAACATAAATTAAGGTACAAATATGTATCCAATACTAATACGAGTACGTACCTGATACCGGTACTTTTCCTCAAACAGAATACCGGTGCATCATAGTATTAAACATGTGCGAGTTGCAAAGAAGAATGGAGTACAAGTACTCCTACTTGCCAAACCGTACCATACCCACCCATGTAGCTGTCGGAAACACTTTGATGGTTGATGTCATGATTTTGCAGTATGACAGCAACTTCATGTCTTATAGACCATAATCTTATGTACCACGTTCGGACACGTCATCAAATCTCTTTACATTGGGGTCTTCAACTTCAATGATTGAAAGAATACAATCTTCTTACTTAAAAAAACATTACTCTAATTAAGATTCCTTTATTTAAGTATGAGTGTGACAAACGAGTGTCTCCTAAAACACTTTCTTTTATACAGTAGATTTTATGTTTTTTAGATTTTATTTTAAAATTATTTTTTTGACACAATTAAAATTTTTATTTTTTAAAATATTAAATATTATAATTTTTTAGGCTTAATTACACTTTATGTCTTTTATCTTTATTTTAAGTTTTAAGTTGATCCCTTATCTTTTAAAAGTTTCAAGTTGGTCCCTTATCTTTTTTTTAGGTTTCAAGTTGGTCCCTTCCGTCAAATTTTGTACTGTTACCGTTAAATTTGGACACGTGCCATCTATCCAAGTGTGCCACGTGTCCAAATTAGTTTGCCACGTGGCCAAATTTGACAGAAATAGTTAAAAAATTGACGGAAGGGACCAACTTAAAACCTAAAATAAAGATAAGAGATCAAAAGTGTAATTAAGTCTAATTTTTAATTATTAATTTCACATAGTTTTATAACAATTTACTATATAATGTGGTTTCTTAAATATTATATTAAATATGACTTGTTTTTCCTGTTAAAAAAAAAGTCATATTAGTTTTCTTAAGATATTTTTGTAATAAATTTGTCTATGAAGTCATGAAATATTTGCATTATTGTTTTTTGTGAATAGAACATACTCCCTCTAATCTTATATATAAGCAAAATTTCAAAAAAATAAATCCTTTAAGAAAGTAGGTAAGTGCAATGATTGAGAAGAAAAAATACTTTATTTTCAATTATACCCTTCTTAAAAAGTGTAGAACATTGCACTTATTTGTTGAATCACCCTTTAATCTCCATATAATCTAAAACAAAAATATGTTGTTTAAAAACCTTGATTGCCCCTCAACTTATTTTTTTTGGTTTTTTTTTACTGCACAAATTTAGGGATAAAGTTGTCATATTTCTATGAAAAGTTTCATATTCATCCTCATTCAAAATGACCACTATTGTCCTTACTTTACTTTTATTCAACACTAACTACAAGGATAATAATGTCTAATTCTATTAAAAAATTTGGGGGCAAACCACTTTAATTTAAATTTTAAACTTTGGATTTCTTCAGATATCTCTTTTCTCAATCAGGTCTCTCTCTTTCTTCTCACTTCTCATTCTTTATCCCTTCTCTCTCTCTCTCTCTCTCTCTCTCTCTCTCTCTCTCTCTCTCTCTCTCTCTCTCTCTCTCTCTCTCTCTCTCTCTCTCTCTCTCTCTCTCTCAAGCCTTTCCACACTCAAACTACACAGAGAATGAAAAGAACAATGACGGGATACGGTAGAAAGTGAAGGTGAAAAACACGAGAAGGGGGGTTGAATTGTGTTTTTAAAAATGTTTCTTTTGTCTTAAGAAATCTCGAAATGCAGCGGATATGATAAACTTAACTAGACACAAAACACAAATAAAACAGAGAGAGAGAGAGAGAGAGAGAGAGAGAGAGAGAGAGAGAGAGAGAGAGAGAGAGAGAGAGAGAGAGAGAGAGAAATAACACACAGAAGTTTTATACTGGTTCCTCTCACAAAACGAGAGTAGTCCAGTCCCCTTGCACTTCCAAGGGATTTCACTATAATCACAAAGATTACACAACTAATGCTCAAGCACACAAGTAAGAGACTTCCTTGCTCTAAGTCACACAAGACAAAGAGACTTCCTTGCTTAAGCACACAAGCTTAAGACTTCCTTGCTTAAGTCACACAAGACTTAAGACTTCCTTGCTCAAGTCACACAAGACTTAAGACTTCCTGCTCTAAGTCACACAAGACAAAGAGACTTCACAAACTAACTTAATACAAGATTAAGTAGGACTGAAAGTTCTAAGCAAGACTCTCTAAACACTAAGCTCAGAGTCTGTAATATCAAAAGATATTTAACTTAGAATATAACACTAGAAAGAATAACACAGTACACAACTTTGAATATGATTTGAATCTTTCTAAGTTCAGATGATCTTCCAGTAGTCTTCTCTCTATGAGGATGTCTTCTATTTATACTCTAGGTATAAAGACGTTGAGAAGAGAACCGTTGGTTGTACACTCTCCTTTTTGTTGACAAGATGGTTGTACTCTTTGACAGGACCGTTGTACTATTGCATTGCTTATTAGCTGTCTTTCTTCAGAGAGAGTTCTTCAGGATCTGATGATACCGTTAATTTGATCTTCTGAAGATGTACACACGCTTCAGACTGTGTTTCTTTCTTTTGGCCTCTGAGGACTTCTTCAGAGGCTCTGATGCTTTCAGCATCATCAGAGCCTTAACACTTCAGACCGTGTCCTTCAGAGTCCCAAATGATGATCTATGAGGATGATATTTTTGCTTTGTTCCTGCACACTAGATCATTTATTAGTAATACCAATTGTCCATTTAATACCTTGTTATCATCAAAACTTAGGGTGTTTTATTAATAAAACTCATTTTGTTCCAACAATCTCCCAATTTTTGATGATTACAAACATAGGTATTAAATACAATTGTTTGTTGATTAATTTAATTATGTCAACATCAGGTTGTTGAGGTTTGTAAGCTCCCCCTGAGTCTGATAAACCATTAGGGTTAGGTTTGCAAGCTCCCCCTAAGTTTTATCCATAATTATGTTGAATCAGTATAAGAACAATTTGATAAACTTGATTGTATCTGCATACTTGACTCTCAGAGTGTAAGGTTTGCAAGCTTATCTCTTGAATCTGATAAAAATAATTAAGAGCACAATCTTAACTACCTTCATCTATGCAAACACAATTATGTTTATTAATTTGTTCCCCTTTTCATTTAAGTTCATAAATATTTTGTAAGATAGAAAAAAATAAGATTCTTATTTCAGACAGTTTCAGATATTATTATGTAAGTAGAAATAAGAAACTACTGACAATTGTATAACTACAACTAAAATAATACTCCCCCTTTTGTTATCGGCAAAAAGAATTTGAAACAAATAAAGAAGATTCAATAGGCTAAAAACAAAAGGGTAAAAAAATAATCCTAGGGATGTTTGGAAAAATGTAGAGTGCGAAGTTGTTGAGCCAGTCTTTCAGATGCCCCTGAGTATGCTAGCAGCTCTATCAGCTTATCGTTTTGATCAGAAAGCGTATCTCGTATAATGTGAAGAGCTGTTGCTATGAGGTCTGAACTTTCTGGTTCTGGCTGTGCCACAGGTGGTGCAGATACTGGTGGACTTGGACCACTAGGAGAGTGAGTCTCATGATCAGTTGGTACCTCAATTCTATCATTTATTGCAGTTACAGTATCTAAAAGCATCAGAGGTGAGGAGGAGTTGGGAGAATCTGATGGAATTGGTGAAGATGGGTCAGATGAGATGGCATTGGTTGGTTCAGAGGTTCCATGAATGGGAGAAACTCTAAAAGAAGTTTCTTTCAGAATCTCTTCTTCAGAGAGAATTTTGGGTGATGGCTGAGGGATAGAACAATTTGATGGCTCAGCTGTTTCCTCCTCAGGAATATGCTTAGCTTTGGAAGAGAATTGTTCAAAACTATTCATAAGATCATCAAACGATGAGTCAAAAGACTCTGACTCAGAGTCTGAAATGTTGACAAATTCAGGTTCAGAGGATGTTGGATAAATGATATGTAGGGGTTGGACATGTTCTAGAATAGATGCTTCAGATATTTGATTGCAATAATTAAAAGAATGAGTATTGCCAGAATCTGATCTTTGTCTCTTTTGTCCCCTAGAGGTGCAATGCTTTGTGCGAGGTCTTTTGAGAAATTTCGCACTTAGCAGGTCTTTTACAGAAGAGTCTGCAACCACTGGCTCTTTGTCAGCCTCTGACCTATGTGTAGAAGCCTCTTGCATGGAGGGTTCCTCAACCACTTCATCTTCTTCATAGTCACTGAACACCTCTTCCTTAACTGCTCTCATAATCTGTGCAAAAGTTGGGCCATCACCTCTTCCAATGTCCTTATGAGTGATGGGAGTTCCTCTTTCCTTCATTAACCTCATGTATACTAAAATGACTTCAGGAGGTTCATTATAAAAAATGAAGGCATCACTGATTGGCTTGAATTTTGTTTTATTCACTAGAAGAGGTTTTTGGGGATAGATGAGCTGGTCTGATCTTTTCAAACGCAGACTCACTAAGACTTTAGCATCAAGAATTGGAGCTCTAACTTGTTCAAGGTCGTCAGACACTCCAGCAAGCATGAATCTATCAGGAAGACCAAGTTGCTCAAAAATGAAGCTTAGAAGCCTGGGATGAGAGATCAATTTGGAAGGATTTTCAAACTTTTGAGCTTCACAGATTGTCTCACATAGATGGTGAAAAAGATAGGCAGGTAGATTCATTTTCCTTTTGGTGGAAAGGAAGTAGATAAAGTGTCTCTGATCCCAATTCAGATAGTCACTGCCAGTATCTCTTGGTAGAAAAGAAGAGAACAAAATTTTGGCAAAAACCTTTGCACGATCATTCAGATGACTCACCTTTTTGGACAGCTTCTGATCCTTAAAACAAAGTCTGGCAATATCATCCAGATATACTGACTTTCTTCCAGAAGCTGCAGTATAGAGTCTTATCATTCCAGTGTTGGGAAGATTTAGCATTTTGGCCAAATTGCATCTTGTCAAAACGACTTGAAAACCTCCAACACTAGAACGAATTTCTGTTTCAGTAAATTTTCTTAGACCTAATTCTTCTCTTGATTTTCCTTTATTTGCACTGGGGTTTTGATTAATTAGACTTTGAAGTTCAGCATTAGCATCTGCCAAAGTTACAACTTCACTCTTTCTCCAGAAATCAAACACTAAATTGGAATAGATAGGTCCATTAAGCATATCCAAGTAGTGCCCCCAACCTTGTGCAATAAAGAATTCCTTGTAGTCATGTCCATTGACTTTCAAGGCCTCAAAGTCTATTGGCCTTTCCATAACCAATTTACTTTCCTCAAACCTAAGATTCATAGTGGCATCTTTAAGATGGGAGTCTTGAGCATATATGTTGATTGGAATGTCCTCTGGGAATCTTGAGACAGATGATGAGCTTGCCATTGTTGAGATTAGTGAGTAGGGTTTTGCTAGTATGAGGGAGAAAGAAAGTGCTCTGGGTTTAGAAGAGACGGGCTAGAAGGGAAAGTGAACTTGTGCGAGAAGGGAATAAAAGAGATTTTGAAAAACTTAAACAATGATGGGGGAGTACATTCGTTGCAATTAAGAATTTCGTCATAAACTGCCTTTACACTAACCAATCACAGACTTAAGAGAAAAGACAAATTAATTGACACGTGTACTCCACATGGGTAAACACTTCAGAGCTTAAAAAAAATTTCAGCGTCTGAAGACTTTCCATTCTTCAGAGGCTGAATTTACAATTTTGTAAGTCAAAGCTTGATATCTTCAGAGACTAGAGTCATGTTCAGATGCTTTTTAATAAAATGTAGTCTTTCAACTACTAAGGGTTTTGTAAATATGTCAGCCCATTGTCTTTCAGTTTCAATGTATTGAATATTTACACTACCCTTCTGAACAAGGTCTCTTATGAAATGATGTTTAATTTCAATATGTTTAGCTCTTGAATGCAAAATTGGGTTTTTAGAAAGTTGAATAGCTGTAGTGTTGTCACAGGAGGTTGTTTGACATACACTTCTTCAGAAATGTACCCATTTAAGAATGCACTTTTGACATCCATTTGATACAAAATAATACTATGATAAGTAGCATATGAAAGAAGTAGTCTGATAGCCTTAAGTCTTGCTACAGGAGCAAATGTTTCAGTGTAGTCAATTCCCTCTTGTTGACTATACCCTTGAGCTACCAGTCTTGCCTTATTACGAACAACTTCTCCTTGTTCATTTAATTTGTTTCTGTAGACCCATTTTGTTCCAATGATATTTTTCTTGTAAGGCTTGGGTACTAAGCACCAGACTTCATTTCTTTCAAACTAGTTGAGTTCTTCTTGCATTGCAACAATCCATGCATCATCAGCTAGTGCTTCATCAGTTGAACTTGGTTCCACTAAGGAGATTAATCCAATTAATGAATCTTCATTTCTGAAGCTTGATCTGGTTTTTCTTGGACTATCCCTATTTCCCAAGATTAGCTCTTCTGAATGAGATGATTTGTATTTGAAGGATTGTTTTGATTGCTCAATTCTGCTTGGACTACTTCTGATAAGTTATGATGCTGGATGATCTTCAGAGTCCAAGGTTTCAGGAACTGAATTTGTTTCTTCAGAGGTTTGTTGAGT
Source organism: Trifolium subterraneum (assembly GCA_951799995.1). Lineage (NCBI taxonomy): Eukaryota > Viridiplantae > Streptophyta > Magnoliopsida > Fabales > Fabaceae > Trifolium > Trifolium subterraneum. The sequence continues at coordinate 40,792,269 of OX637468.1, forward strand.
TGGTCCTGATGTCTCTTCAGGTTTTGAGTCTTCATCATCTGTTAGTTGAATATCTGCAAAATTCTCAACTAGCTCTGACACATGGTCAGGCTGCTTGTCATCAAATTTTATGTGCATACTTTCTTCCACTGTATGAGTTTCAGAATTATACACTCTGTATGCTTTTGAGCGTTCAGAGTATCCAATAAAGATACCCTTGTAAGCTTTAGCATCAAATTTCTTCAGATGAACTTTTGTATTTAGAATGTAACATGTACACCCAAATTGATGAAAGTAAGAAACATTGGGTTTCTTTCCCTTGAATAGTTCATATGCTGTCTTATTCAAAATAGGTCTAATATAGATTCTATTTTGAACATAACACGCTGTGTTTACAGCTTCTGCCCACAGATACTTAGCAATGTTAGTCTCATGCATCATGGTTCTGGCCATTTCTTGCAGAGTTCTATTCTTTCTTTCTACAACCCCATTTTGTTGTGGAGTTCTAGGAGAAGAGAACTCATGTAAGATGCCATATTTTTCACAAAAACTTTCAAACATTTCATTTTCAAATTCACCACCATGATCACTTATAACTTTCAAAATGTGTAAACCTTTTTCTTTTTGTACCTGTGTGCAGAAATTGCTAAAGACATCATATACATCATCCTTATTCTTGAGAAATTTAACCCAAGTCCATCTACTGTAATCATCAACAATGACTAGTCCATATTTCTTCCCATTGATTGAGGCTGTACTCACAGGACCAAACAAATCAATGTGAAGCAGTTCTAAGGGATTGGAGGTAGAGACAACATGTTTTGGTTTAAAAGAAGTCTTTACACTACCACAAAGAGCATCTGAGTGATACTGAAGCTTAGGTAGGCCTCTGACAAGGTCAAGTTTGCTGAGCTTAGAGATTAACCTCCAGTTAGCATGACCTAACCTCTTATGCCAAACCCACTTTTCTTCATCCAGAGTTAGCAAGCATTTTACCTCTTGGTCTGCCAAATCAGAAAGGTTTACTTTAAAAACATTGCCTATTCTCTTACCTTTGAACACTATGGACTTGTCAGACTCTCTAATTACAGTACATAACCCTTTATCAAAGTTAACCACAAACCCATTGTCACAAAATTGACTGATGCTAAATAGGTTGTGTTTAAGTCCATCTACAAACCAAACATTATTAATAGAGAGGGAGGAATTACCTACAATACCTGTACCTTTGATCTTGCCTTTCTGATTTCCTCCAAAGCCGACTGTTCCACCATCTTCAAGTTTCAAAGATGAGAACAATTTCTTATTACCAGTCATGTGCCTTGAACATCCACTATCCAGATACCATGATTGATTATTATTTTCTTTCAGACTGGATAGCTGTAGAATAAACAAGGTCAATCATTGTAATAATATCCTCTATATTCATTGTGAAATTCTCTCCAATAACCATTTGCCTTGTCCACTTCAACAGCTCTGGAAGTAAAGTAATGTTTAGGAACATAAGCTTTCCTTCCATAGCTGATCACTTGTGTCGCGGTGATTTTTGGATATCGAGTTATTAATTAACTTCGAATCGCAATTTAATATTCCACCACCGATCTTTAATTTATCCGAGGGAAAGGGAAAAAGTTCGAAAAAACCCTATTTTTTAGAGAACAAGGTTCGGGGGTTGGTTATACGAAGGGAAGGTATTAGCACCCTAAGTATCTATAGTACTCTATAGGAACCTCTTGTTTTTATTTCTAACTTTGCGCTTAATTTTAATTGCTTATAAAAAATGTATAAGTGGGAAATTAAAGTAGTGATAAAAAAATGCTTAAAGTGATGAAAAAGAAGAAAAATGTTTTTGTTGATTGGAGAGACAAGTCTCATGCCTACGTACCCGAGGGATCAAACCACCGTAGTTCAGGGTAAAAGTTATGAGTAAATTTGTTTGTTTGATTTTAAAGTTTTTGAAAATGGTTTTAAAGACCAAAAAGCCAAAAGTGGCAAAATGTGAGTTTGATTGATGTTAGTTTGTGAAAAAAGTCTATATGGTTAAATTGATTAAAGTTTGATTGTGAAATAAGACGCGAACACTTGGTTTAAAATCCAAGGTTTATTGAGAAAAGGTTTGAGTGATAAAAGACACTTGGTTTGAATTCCAAGGTTTTTGTATGATTAAAGATGTTTGATTGAAGAAAATGCACTTGGTTTGAAATCCAAGGTTTGTTCGAGAAAAAGGACGCTTGGTTTGAATTCCAAGGTTTTGTTCGAGAAAAAAGATACTTGGTTTGAATTCCAAGGATTTGCGAGAAAAAGAATACTTGGTTTGAATTCCAAGGTTTTTGCTTGATTAAAAATGTTTGATTGAGATTTGATTGAGAAAATGTAACTTGGTTTGAAATCCAAGCTTTTTGATAAAAAATGTTTTTTTTAAAAATGATAATTTTGAATGTTTTTGAAATTTTTTGTCATGAAAAAGCTAAGCGTAATAAATTAAACTAACGCGATAAAATAAATAAGCGTAAGTGATTTCATAATGACGTTGGATAAAAAATGAGTCCCCTTTTCCTTGGATTTAAATACAAACATATAAAAAATAAACCTTAATTAAATAAAACATGTTTTTGATCTTTTTTAGATTATTATTAATACATCAAAGTAAATCACATAAAATATAAAAAGGATTTTGCTTAACTTATTTTAGGTTATTTATTTTTAGTTGTTATTATTAAAAGGGGTGTAAAATAGATTAAATGGGTTTAAAGCCCATACCACAAACAGTAACCAAATTGATAAAAATAAAATAAATAAATAAGTAAATAGGTAAATAAATTAACAGCCAAATAAGTAAATAAATAAGAACAAGATGGAAACAGAAACACGCACTAACAAGAGAGAAAAGGAGTTCTGCCGAGAGAGAGTGAGCGGCGATTCAGTGAGCCGCGGTGGTAGTGGCAATCCAGCGGCGGAATCTTTTGCTCTTCTTCTTCATCGATCTATTCTTCTTCTTTGCTTCTTGTCTCTGATTTTTTTTGGGTTTCTCTGATTGTTGGATTAGATGATGTATGTGTGGTTATATGATGGTTATGGTGGATTTTGATGATGTTATAGTGTTATTGGAGATTGTGGTTCTGTTTTGAAGATGGGGTTGTGTTGATTGATTGAAGAGGTTAGTGTTTGTGAAAGATGAAGGTGTAGAGTAATGGAGGTTTGTGAATGAAAAACGCAGCACTCTGCTGTGTTATTGTTTTTGATTTTTTTGTCCTTTGGTTTTTTGCAGAGATTATGAGTGAAGGATGAAGATTATTGTTTTTAATGTCTACATTTTGCTCCTCTGTCCCCTTTGTTCTGATTTTTGTTCTTCAATTTATAGACTTTGTTGATGAACTTTTGTGACCAATGGATTCAATTATACTCTAGATTTTGTTGTTGCTTTGGCAAAAATAATGGTTTTGCAGAGAATGAAGTGATTGGTGCTTTATGGTTGAGTGTAAACATTGTATTTGCTTTTGATTGAGTGTGGGATTGATGAAGAAAAGTGATGGAAAGAATGGTGAGGAGTGGAGAAAGCTTAAACAGGGGCAAGGAGGCGTGCCATGTTCTGCTGCTGCTTGTTTTTGTTTTCCTTCTTTATTGCTTTTCAGTTTTTTTTTTGTTTGACTTTGATATAATAATAATAATAAAACAAAAATAATAATAATAATAATAAAACAAAAACAAACTAAAAAAATGGGAGGGGGGAAGATGCAGCCACGTGCTGCATCTTTTTTTTTATATATATTTTTTACTTTAATAAAAATAAAAATAAAGATAATAATAATAATAATAATAATAATAATAATAAAATAAAGATAAATACAAAAGAATAAAAATGAGGTATTTTAAAATACCTCTCTGCCGAAATTTTTCTCGAATCTCCTAACAAACGAATCAATTTTTTCAAAAATTCATATATTGAAATTTCTCGAAAAATGTAGCGATTATTCCGGACAAAAAAATGACTCGATAAAAATGCAAAAATAATATGGTCAAAATAATCGGTATGACAATAATAATAATAAAGGAAAGAAAATAATAATAGTAATAAAAAGATTTGACTCCTAATTTATCGCTTTTTTATAGATTTTTTATCAAAATATAAAACAAAGATATCTTGAAAAATAAAATAGATTCTTAACATATTTTTTTTGGATTTTTAACAAAGATACTAACAAAAAACAAAATTAAATAAACTGACATATTTTTTTGTATTTTTGCCATTGATGCATAAAATGCAAGGAAGAAAATATGAAGTGGAATCTTAGGTCAAAAAATGGGTATGACAGATGCCCCTATTTAAGTTTCTTCCATCGGAGATAAAACGAAAAAGATGATTTTTTGATGATGTTTTTGTTTTGGTTCGACGGTGGAAGAGACTTAAATACAGAGTACACCATTTTTTGACCGGAATAAACTATAAAGTGCTATGATATGATGTTATGAATGTTATGCTTATGAGTGTTATGTTTACAAGTGCTTGAATGTAATGAAGACTATTTGACAAAAGTAATGAAGACAGAAAGCGATAAAGTCCTGTTTGCGGACAGAAGGCAGTAAAGTCCTGTGTATGGACAGAAGTAAAGACAAAAAGCAATAAAGTCCTGTGTGCGGACATAAGCAGATAAAGTCCTGTGTGCGGACAGAAGTAAAGACGGAAAGCAGTAAAGTCCTGTATGCGGACAGAAGCAGATAAAGTCCTATGTGCGGACAGAAGTAAAGACGGAAAGCAGTAAAGTCTTGTATGCGGACAGAAAGCAGTAAAGTCCTGTGTACGGACAGAAGTAAAGACAGTGTCCACCAACATTGTGGGATGGTAAGGACAAGTAAAGGTAGTGTCTACCCACATTGTGGGATGGTAAGAACACAACGAGGAGATAAATTGTCTGCTGTCATTATGGGAGAGCGCGACATGACAAGAATATGTATTTGTCTGGACTAGACAGACTGGAGATGACTTCTTTTGGGGAAATTAACTGTAAGTTTGCAGTTGATTGTTTGCAAAATCTGCTACTTTGAATATGTTTGATGGAGGCATCTCTGGACCAGACTCACTGGGGATGACTTCTTTTTTGTATGAATGATAGAGACATCTCTGGACCAGATACACTAGGGATGACTCTTTTTTGTATGAATGATAGAGACATCTCTGGACCAGATACACTGGGGATGACTCTTTTTTTGTGAAATATGTGATTGATGGAGACATCTCTGGACCAGATACACTGGGGATGACTCCTTTTTGATGTATTGAAGCAAGACACATGATGGTCAATGTTGTATGTGTGAATGATTTGTGTGCATGTTGCATGTAAATATGAATGTATGTATACATATGTGAATGATTGTATGTATGTATGTATGTAGCTTGTATTTGTATGATTGAATGATATTTGTACATGACTGGATGAGATAAAAGTTTGATCAGGCAAGATGAGCATTTGGCCGACGTATCCGTGCAACCACTCGATAGTTCTCCACTGGGGACAGCATCCTTATAGGTGAAATAAATCAGATCCTCGGGGTAAAACCCGACATAGTATGTTGATCCATGGTAAGAATGATTGCTTCTTGGGGTAAAGCCCATCGGTCAGAGGTCTGGCAGAAGTCGCCATTTTGTACGCTGAAACCGAATATTTTATCATGGTCTTGTTTCAATAGTCATGCTTTTTGTTTTTTTTTTTTTTGAAATCCCTAACTTTTGCCTGAATCGCCCTTTCGGGTTTTCAATCCACCGGGAATATATTTCTTTTTTTGTTTTGCCCCTAATTTTTGCCTGGACCGCCCTTTCAGGTTTTCAATCCACCGGGACACTCATTTTTTTTGCCTAAGCCGCCCTTTCGGGTTTTCGACTTAGCGAGCTGTTCTTTTTGTTTTTTTTTTTTTTGTTAGAAAGAAACAAGACTGATATAATATGCAAACTTCCCAAAGGGATGCCATTTGCTGCTGGTATGCAAACTTCCCAAAGAGATGTCATTTGTTGTTGACTGCAAACTTCTCAAAGAGATGTCATTTGCCGTTGAATGCAAACTTCTCGAAGAGATGCCATTTGCTGATGATATGCAAACTTCTCAAAGAGATGCCATTTGCTGTTGATATGCAAACTTCTCGAAGAGATGCCATTTGCTGTTGAATGAGCCTCCCAAACGGGTCTCAGCTTCTTCTTTCACTAGGGAAAAGAAAATCATACAAGCTTCTTAATGATAACCACTTGCTGTGGATAGACATGATAATTTTACTGGAAAGATTTGAAGGCGAACCAATGCTGGTGATTCCACTAGGGAAATAAAACTATGTTGTGGAGTATCGAGTTTTGCAAAATAAATGCAATCTCCTGAACCACCTTCCAAACAATAACTGATGGGGGATCAAAATTCAATCCAGGAACAATCTGGAGAGAAACAGTCAATCAAGACTTTAGTGAGAAAATAGCTCAACTAAAGGGTTGTTCTTATCCAAATATGAACTGGAGTAGAACGCTGAATAAAATGCTTCCATAAGGGACAAGCTTAATGGAGATTCAAAAAATAGTGTGATTTTCTGCTTAAGGGGTAAACTCTAATTGAGAGAAGTACATACACCTTATGAGGAGAAGGGACAAATATCAAAATGCAAAAATGAGCAACGAATATAAATTCGGCTATGCGTGATGAATGAATAAATGCATGAATGTTATGATGTGTATAATGTATATGCTGACAGAACAGACAAAACAGATAAACAGACAAATTGGAGATTACCAAACAACACCAGTACAACCGGATATTCAGCCAATCTCAATCAAGAAGGAAGCATCACTGGAGAGAAATCAAACCACTGATAGAGTAGAGTCTTTCTTCAACGCTCAAATCTCACTAGGGAGAGGAAAATACTTCTTCGGGAGGATCCTCCAAAATTCAATCTTCTAATAAAGAAAATCCGACGAAGGGATGACAAATGTGAACTTCGCTTCGAAGTTTAGCTGGGGAACATTCAAGTTCAGTATTTAGTTGAAGAATGCAAGATCACATACCCAACCCATTATAGCAACACTCTCCTTTAGGGGAACATTGCACATGTCAATAAAACCCAAAAAGATTAACTCCGTCGAAGGCTGATTCTTGGCTTAAGGGGGAAGAAATATAACAACTATTTTGGCAGATCTGGATTGCCCCTGGAAACCACTTCAGGTGCCCCAAGTAAGTGAAACATTGACTTTGAATCTTTGAAGTGTATGCCACTGTATATAAAGACTTGCCCCTGATTGGCGGGTTCCTGATGTAATTTGCCCCAAGTTAGGAGCGCTTTGAATTGATTTGTCCTTGTTTAGACCGATTGATTGAATTTCCTTGATGCCAAATATAAATTTGCAAACAAAATTGTTTCTTTTGAAAAAGTGTTTCTGATGTAATGTACATGCAAGTTTTGGAATCGAATTTTTTTTATAGAAAACACATGTGGTGTGTGTAAAAGATAGTTACTCAACAAACAGGTGGAGTCAGTTTTAACAATAATTTTGCTGATTATGCTTTCAAAGTAAACCTAGCTTCAATTAGGTCTTTTGAGGGTTATAACGTGGCCTGGTTCATGGTTTTGAAAAGAAAGATGTTTAGGCTCAAAATTCTGTTTTAACCCACCCACTTCTTTGATGTCCTTCATTCCTACATTCAATTTATTCATCAGAAACGCTTTGTTGACAAGAGGATTTTTGACAATGATGTTTGAGGTTGACGCTTTGGTCGAAGCTTTGATGAGATTCTTGAAGTGACAGTCACTTTTTCATTCACAAGCTTGTTTTCAACATTTTGCTCTTAATCCCTTATATTTGCATGGACCAATTTTTTCGGATTTTATGGACCATCGGGATGCCCTGAATTTTGCCTAAGTTTTTTTTTACCTAGCGGGCTTTTTGTTGTTGGTTTTGTTTGTGTTTTTTTTTGTGTAGGATGTTTGTGACTACCACATGTTATTGTGAGTTTTGTCTACTCATGACTTCCTCTATCTCAACAGGTTTATCCTCTTGTATTGGGATGTATCATTGAATTAATTGAAAGACTACCCTGCCCCGGGTTAAGATTAAGGGTTGTTTTTTCTATAGAAAGAACACCAACTTCTAGCTCAAAGGGGTTGACTACGGATTATCTCCTCATTTCTCCGGTGTTTGGGAAGTGAAACAATGCCTTACATCATCAACCGGGTCTTACTAATGAAAGCATATATCAGCACATATCAACAATTTTAAACATTTAATTTACATCATTCTCCCCTCAAGTTTGAAAAGTGAAATAAAAAAACATCGCCGTTTATGATGGCACAAAAAAAGAGTGAACACGAATGGATGGATTCCAAAATATGCATGCTCATTGTTTAGAAATTTAAATTTAAAAGATACAACTTTAAAATGTAAATAAATGCTTGGCAAGAAAGAAATTGCAATTGAAAATAAAAGGCCTAGCGATCCTAGGGACAAACTTTTTGATTCTCTTGAAAATGACGGAGGACCCATGATTAAGCTGAGAATGAACTTTGATCGTTCGAGCTTGGATCATTAAAAGATAACATGTTGGTATGGACCAAATTCTGAACCTCCTTCTTAAGGGCATAATTGTGTTCAACATCATGACTGGGTGCCCCTTGGTGGAAAGCACATGTAAGATCAGTTTTGCATGGATGACACCTGTTCACGGAGCATCTGATTCTCTCCTTCGAGATTTTCCATTTTCCTCTTCAAATTAGATCGAGTATTGTGGATACAAGTTGCTTTGTACTGAATACGCCGAGCCACATGACTTGGACAGAGAGGAAAGAAAGAACATGAGACTTGATTTTGAAACTTTATGAATGCAGTATGATGTGTTTATGCTAAAATATGCAATGCGTTTTTTTTGTTATCGAAGTACTTATCCCAAACTAGTTGTAAACATTTAGATATGGATTTTGTAATAAGGAAAAAAAAAAAAAAAAAAGAGAAAAATTTATTATGTGTCATTTGAAATAAATGTTCTCTATAATGTTTACAAAAAATTTGTTTAAGTTCTTCGATATCAGATGAGGAAAATGAATTTATGAATGAGTGCATGCATGCATGATGCGGAAAACATGGTGGGGTTAAAGTATAATGTTGGAGTCAAAGGTGAAACCCTCTCATATGGTATGTACTAGGGTTCATTTGTACCTGCATGACGGGTTCTACAAAGTTCCCAAAGTCATCAACCGCCTTATGAACATCACTGGATTACGTGACTACTCTCGTTCCAATGATATTCACAAGATGATCTCGTTTGAGTGTAGTCTCGCGTGACAACTAAACTCAAGACTTACTCTTGATTAGCCACCGCACTACGCCCTAAAAAGGCCAAGATGGGTTAAAGGTAATCTAAAGGTCCTCGGCTTCTCCGGACACTCACATTGAAAGTAATAACACCATCATGACTTATCATGACGACGAGTACTACCGTCGTAAGGCCTCCACCGAGCGGGATCATATCACATGTGTTTCATAATCTAAAGACATGTCACTATGATTTCATCCCATCCTATCTTATTGTGTCGCTCAAGCCCGGGTTAGGACTTATCTCACCACTCAAGAGATCCCAAGAAAACATATAGACACATATAAACAAATAAGCAATAAAATAATAGCGCAAAACAAAGATTAAAACAAGTTAGGTTCAACCCGCTTGGTTGTCCCCAGTGAAGTCGCCATTTGTGTCGCGGTGATTTTTGGATATCGAGTTATTAATTAACTTCGAATCGCAATTTAATATTCCACCACCGATCTTTAATTTATCCGAGGGAAAGGGAAAAAGTTCGAAAAAACCCTATTTTTTAGAGAACAAGGTTCGGGGGTTGGTTATACGAAGGGAAGGTATTAGCACCCTAAGTATCTATAGTACTCTATAGGAACCTCTTGTTTTTATTTCTAACTTTGCGCTTAATTTTAATTGCTTATAAAAAATGTATAAGTGGGAAATTAAAGTAGTGATAAAAAAATGCTTAAAGTGATGAAAAAGAAGAAAAATGTTTTTGTTGATTTTATTGATTGGAGAGACAAGTCTCATGCCTACGTACCCGAGGGATCAAACCACCGTAGTTCGGGGTAAAAGTTATGAGTAAATTTGTTTGTTTGATTTTAAAGTTTTTGAAAATGGTTTTAAAGACCAAAAAGCCAAAAGTGGCAAAATGTGAGTTTGATTGATGTTAGTTTGTGAAAAAAGTCTATATGGTTAAATTGATTAAAGTTTGATTGTGAAATAAGACGCGAACACTTGGTTTAAAATCCAAGGTTTATTGAGAAAAGGTTTGAGTGATAAAAGACACTTGGTTTGAATTCCAAGGTTTTTGTATGATTAAAGATGTTTGATTGAAGAAAATGCACTTGGTTTGAAATCCAAGGTTTGTTCGAGAAAAAGGACGCTTGGTTTGAATTCCAAGGTTTTGTTCGAGAAAAAAGATACTTGGTTTGAATTCCAAGGATTTGCGAGAAAAAGAATACTTGGTTTGAATTCCAAGGTTTTTGCTTGATTAAAAATGTTTGATTGAGAAAATGTAACTTGGTTTGAAATCCAAGCTTTTTGATAAAAAATGTTTTTTTTTAAAATGATAATTTTGAATGTTTTTGAAATTTTTTGTCATGAAAAAGCTAAGCGTAATAAATTAAACTAACGCGATAAAATAAATAAACGTAAGTGATTTCATAATGACGTTGGATAAAAAATGAGTCCCCTTTTCCTTGGATTTAAATACAAACATATAAAAAATAAACCTTAATTAAATAAAACATGTTTTTGATTTTTTTTAGATTATTATTAATACATCAAAGTAAATCACATAAAATATAAAAAGGATTTTGCTTAACTTATTTTAGGTTATTTATTTTTAGTTGTTATTATTAAAAGGGGTGTAAAATAGATTAAATGGGTTTAAAGCCCATACCACAAACAGTAACCAAATTGATAAAAATAAAATAAATAAATAAGTAAATAGGTAAATAAATTAACAGCCAAATAAGTAAATAAATAAGAACAAGATGGAAACAGAAACACGCACTAACAAGAGAGAAAAGGAGTTCTGCCGAGAGAGAGTGAGCGGCGATTCAGTGAGCCGCGGTGGTAGTGGCAATCCAGCGGCGGGATCTTTTGCTCTTCTTCTTCATCGATCTATTCTTCTTCTTTGCTTCTTGTCTCTGATTTTTTTTGGGTTTCTCTGATTGTTGGATTAGATGATGTATGTGTGGTTATATGATGGTTATGGTGGATTTTGATGATGTTATAGTGTTATTGGAGATTGTGGTTCTGTTTTGAAGATGGGGTTGTGTTGATTGATTGAAGAGGTTAGTGTTTGTGAAAGATGAAGGTGTGGAGTAATGGAGGTTTGTGAATGAAAAACGCAGCACTCTGCTGTGTTATTGTTTTTGATTTTTTTGTCCTTTGGTTTTTTGCAGAGATTATGAGTGAAGGATGAAGATTATTGTTTTTAATGTCTACATTTTGCTCCTCTGTCCCCTTTGTTCTGATTTTTGTTCTTCAATTTATAGACTTTGTTGATGAACTTTTGTGACCAATGGATTCAATTATACTCTAGATTTTGTTGTTGCTTTGGCAAAAATAATGGTTTTGCAGAGAATGAAGTGATTGGTGCTTTATGGTTGAGTGTAAACATTGTATTTGCTTTTGATTGAGTGTGGGATTAATGAAGAAAAGTGATGGAAAGAATGGTGAGGAGTGGAGAAAGCTTAAACAGGGGCAAAGAGGCGTGCCATGTTCTGCTGCTGCTTGTTTTTGTTTTCCTTCTTTATTGCTTTTCAGTTTTTTTTTTTTGTTTGACTTTGATATAATAATAATAATAAAACAAAAATAATAATAATAATAAAACAAAAACAAACTAAAAAAATGGGAGGGGGGAAGATGCAGCCACGTGCTGCATCTTTTTTTTATATATATATTTTTTACTTTAATAAAAATAAAAATAAAGATAATAATAATAATAATAATAATAATAATAATAAAATAAAGATAAATACAAAAGAATAAAAATGAGGTATTTTAAAATACCTCTCTGCCGAAATTTTTCTCGAATCTCCTAACAAACGAATCAATTTTTTCAAAAATTCATATATTGAAATTTCTCGAAAAATGTAGCGATTATTCCGGACAAAAAAATGACTCGATAAAAATGCAAAAATAATATGGTCAAAATAATCGGTATGACAATAATAATAATAAAGGAAAGAAAATAATAATAGTAATAAAAAGATTTGACTCCTAATTTATCGCTTTTTTATAGATTTTTTATCAAAATATAAAACAAAGATATCTTGAAAAATAAAATAGATTCTTAACATATTTTTTTTGGATTTTTAACAAAGATACTAACAAAAAACAAAATTAAATAAACTGACATATTTTTTTGTATTTTTGCCATTGATGCATAAAATGCAAGGAAGAAAATATGAAGTGGAATCTTAGGTCAAAAAATGGGGTATGACAACTTGCTTCCATTCATCTGGTTTGAAATGATTATTCCTACAGTGAAAATCTGAATAGAAAACAATTTTACATCTTGGTACCCATTGTTGTCTGGGTCCAGTTTGGTATGTTCTATATCCTTTAGTTCTTCTTTGCCTTTGTGAAAAACTTTGTGGACTATTAAAGAATTTTCTTTGAAAGTTTGGTCTTTGAAAATTGACCCTCTTAGTCCATTGATTTTGAAATCTAGGCTTTGATTGATAATCACTATAGGACTTGGATTGCTTTCCTAATCTAGGATTAGTTTTGCTTACCAGAGTCTTATGTTGATTATTAATCATCAGCTTAGTTTGTTTTAGAGTTTGATTGGATGACCTTCTGAGTCCCAAATGAAATTCTGGCACCTACTGGGGACAGATGTTAAGACAGAAGCTATAGCAATTGTCGTACGTAATCAGTTGTAAAGCTAAGACAAATTCTCTAGCGTATGTCCACAGTAGAATATAATCAACAAGTATAAGCAACAGACAAAGAAGTAAGTAACACAGAGAATTGTTAACCCAGTTCGGCGTAAACAACGACCTACTCTGGGGGCTACCAAGCCAGGAAGGAATCCACTATAATAGATCTAGTTCTAAGCCCACAGCAAACATCCAAGTTTACGACTTATCTCCTAGACTCTACCCGTGCTAACTCAACCTAGGAACTCCTAAGTTTGAGACCCCGTCTCACTTCCTTTCTATCACAAACCTTGTGATTATAACAGTTCAACAAACGATGAGGTTTCACTAACCAAACAAACAAACAATCTCCGTGCTTAAAAGCTTGGGAGAAGTTTCACAAAAATACAAACCAAACAGGCCTAAGCTTGTGTTATAGAATCCACAAGAAAGGCTTACAATAAACAAGACTCAAACCCTAAAACTATATTCTTGAAATACGGCTTTAGTAGTCTTTTAGGTTTTAGTCTTCACATATTTATATGACCTGAGTTAGCATGGGCTAGGTCTTCATATTGGGCTTTAATCTTCAGCTGTCCTTTTGCAAAGTCCAGCACACATATAATGGAAAGAATCACTTGTTTCCATAAATGGCGTAACAACTTCTGGAAAGTATCTCTTGGTCCAGCCGCCTAATAAACCCTTGTTTAAAGGCGTGCGTCTTGATAAACAAGTAAGGCGAAAATAGTGCTTCAGATAATCTTCAAAGATATGGCGCGCAAATAGAGCATTAAATACCGGCATGACAGATGTTGTACCCACATGCTACGGCATCTGGTCCAACATCTTGCTTGAACATGTTTTTGCAAAATGAGGCCAACATACAAAACACCAACAATCTCCCCCTTTGGCAAATTTTGGCTAAAACAAATTAAGACCAGTTCGGAGAGATGCAGTACATACCTTCCTTCAAGTCAACACAAACACACAGCTAAGAAAGAAGATAATACATTGTCACATTATTTTCAAAAGAGGTCTTCAAGTGAGAAATAATGAACAATCAGCATCAGAGGCATGCAACAGCGGAAATACACAACTTAGCCTCATAGGGTACAAGATAGGAGAGAAATAAACTCTCACACATAAGCGCCATACAGTTAAACCAGGGAAAAATAAATTCCCACAAATATGAATCACCATAGGAAAAATAAATTCCTACACCACTGAGAAAAATAAATTCTCAGGTATCAAGTAAAAGTGGATTCCTCTAACACAGACGAGATGCCTTGGCATTTGGAATGACATCTGTCACACACAACATGCATCACACTCCCCCTGAGTTCATGCATATATCACAGTAGAGAATACTCCGCCTCAACAGAACAAACATACACATACAGATATAGCATACCTGCTCCCCCTCAATCATAGCACACAAATAGACAGACAGATGATGTAACATGTGTCACAACATTATCACGAACAGAACATGCATCTTTACTACTACTCCCCCTTTTTAGCCATAATTTTGACAAACATAATACGTCATGCATTGACAAACAGAAGTAGCAACACATCATAGTAGCATAATTACAGACCAGCAACACATAGGAGTGCACAAGATATCCTGGGCGTAGCCCTCAAGGTTCAGACAGACAAAAGAAATAGGAGCAGTAAAACACAGGAGCAAAGACATCATTATTTCCAGCACCAGCTTCTTCAATCAAGCTCACTATATCAGTGCACTCCAAGGCTTCTTTTCCAAGCTCTCTTTCCAGAGCTACCCTTCTCTGAACATATTTCCATTTGTCTACACTGCTAGCAAGATGGAAGAAAATATTATCAATAGCAACCTCAGGTACATTAGCAAGTACCTTCTTGCCACCTACACTTTGTCTGCCAACATAAGCTTCACCAGATGCTTCATCTTTAGACACTTCTTCCTCAAAGACAGAGTCACTCTCTACAGCCTTTCTCTTCAACTGTTTCTTCTGGACAACAGGAGTATCAAAACGACTCTTAGGTCGAGAGGGACCATACATGGGTTTCTTGGCAAGTTTCTTCACTGATTCTACAACAGGGGGCTGTGGGGCAGATGTTATAGCTTTACCAGAACTGCTCCTCAGTCTCTTAGCAACACCAGCACCAAATGTCTTAACCAGGGGTGGAGACTTATCAGTATCATCACTACTAAAACCAGTATCAGAACATACGTCAGCTACAGTATTAGGACGAGGAACCTGTTGGTCCAAAGATGCTTCAGCATCTGGCACAACGTCAGATTGAGGAATAGGGTCCTTGATGAGATTCAGACCATTGTCAACCATGGTGTCACTAGTTTCAGTAACCTTTGCTACAGGATCAATATCCACTTCCATGTCATCAGTACTAGGAGCAGCCTCAGGATCCTGAACAGTATTCACATCAACAGTATCTAGGGTTTCAACCTGATCAGATTTCCCTAAATTCTCCAACTCAGCATTCTTTTCAACTTCTTCAACAACAAGCCTAGTCTTCTCAGTCTCAGAACTAGAGTGATTCTTAACAACAGTATCAGAACTTATCACACTACTGTAGCGTGTGATGAAGTGGTTAAGGGAAGTTTTTAAGACTTTCCCTAAATTATTGTGCGCAACATAAGAGTATAGAGAGAAAATAACTGCTGCACGCTTTTCAGACATTAACTGCTACAAATCCTCATGCAGGCAAATCCCAATTTGCCTCTTAGCTTCTCAAATTGGTTAGCATCTAGTGCTTTCATGAATATATCTGCGAGCTGTTCTTCAGTAGCAACATGTTTTAAAACCACCACATTCTCTTCTACTAAATCTCTGATAAAGTGATGACGAATGTCTATGTGCTTTGTCCTACTGTGTTGTATAGGATTTTTTGAGATATTGATTGCACTCAGATTATCACAGTACAATGCCATATCATCTTGCTCAACATTATACTCCCTTAGCATCTGTCTCATCCAGACAAGTTGTGAACAACTACTCCCAGCTGCAATGTATTCAGCTTCAGCAGTTGAGAGAGACACACAATTCTGTTTCTTACTGAACCATGATATCAAATTTTCTCCCAAGAAGAAACAACCACCAGAAGTGCTTTTTCTGTCATCAGCACTGCCAGCCCAATCTGCATCACAATATCCAATGAGTTCAGAGTTGTCACTCTGTGAGTACATCATGCCGTAGTCACATGTGCCACTAACATACTTAAGGATTCTTTTCACTTGTGTTAAGTGACTCATCTTTGGATCAGCTTGGTATCTTGCACACACACCCACTGCAAAGCTAATATCAGGTCTACTAGCTGTAAGATATAAGAGACTCCCTATCATACTTCTATAGAGACTCTGATCAACACTAACACCCTTCTCATCTTTTGTCAGCTTCAAATGAGTAGGTGCTGGAGTCCTTTTGTGAGTAGCGGTGTCCATTCCAAACTTCTTGACAATATTTTTTGCATACTTACTCTGGGAGATAAATATTGTCTCATCCATTTGCTTCACTTGAAGTCCAAGAAAAAATGTTAATTCGTCAACTAAACTCATCTCGAACTCTGACTGCATCTGTTTGATAAAATGCTCAACCATTTGACTTGACATCCCACCAAACACTATATCATCAACATAAATTTGTGCTATCATTAATTTACCATGTTCTTCTTTTACAAACAGAGTTTTATCGTGTCCTCCTTTCCTGTATCCATGATTGACTAGAAATTCAGTCAATCTCTCATACCAAGCTCTAGGAGCTTGTTTCAACCCATATAAAGCTTTCTTCAACTTGTAGACATGATCAGGGAGATCCGGATTCACAAAGCCTTTTGGTTGTTCCACATACACCTCTTCATTTAAGTATCCATTGAGAAAAGCACTCTTAACATCCATCTGAAACAGTTTAAATTTCAGAACACATGCAACACCAAGTAACAGCCGTATAGATTCTAATCTAGCAACTGGGGCGAAGGTCTCATCAAAGTCTAAACCTTCCACCTGAGTGTATCCCTGTGCCACAAGCCTCGCCTTGTTTCTTGTAATAGTTCCATTTTCATCAGATTTATTTTTATAAACCCATTTAGTACCTATTACATTCAACCCTTTTGGTCTAGGAACTAGATCCCAAACCTCACTTCTTTCAAACTGGTTCAATTCTTCTTGCATGGCACTGATCCAATAATTGTCAGTGAGAGCCTCTTTGACATTCTTTGGTTCTATTTTTGACACAAAGCAAGAGTTAGAGATTATATCTTGATTTCTTCTTGTGGTGATACCTTCATCTGGATTGCCTATGATCAGGTCCTTGTGATGATTTTTCTGGACTCTGATAGATGGTCCTTTACTAACTGGAGCAATAGTATTATCAGTGACAGGACTATCAGGTGTTACCTCAAGCTCTTCTACACTTGCAGTTTCTTCAGGCTGGAATTCAAAAGCTTCAGCATCTGGACTTTCATCTGTCTTAGCGTCAGATGCTACATCATCTATCACAACATTCATTGATTCCATCATCACTTGAGTTCTAGAGTTATACACTCTGTAGGCTCTGCTGTTAGTAGAGTAACCCAAGAATATACCTTCATCACTCTTTGGATCTATCTTCCTCCTTTGTTCTCTATCTATCAGAATGTAACACTTACTTCCAAATACATGAAAATACTTGATAGTAGGTTTTCTTCCTTTCCACAATTCATATAAAGTTTTAGTTGTTCCAGCTCTTAAAGTAATACGATTGAGAATGTAACATGTTGTATTCATCGCTTCAGCCCAAAAATGTTGAGGCAGTTTCTTTGAGTGTAGCATGACACGAGCACATTCTTGTATAGTTCTGTTCTTCCTTTCAACTACACCATTTTCTTGAGGTGTAATAGGTGAAGAAAATTCATGTCCTATTCCTTCAGCAGTGCAAAACTCAGAGAATCTTGAGTTTTCAAATTCTCTACCGTGGTCACTCCTTATTCTGACAATGACACTATCTTTTTCTCTTTGAAGTTGTTTACACAAATCCTTGAAAGCACAAAAGGTGTCTGACTTTTCTCTGAGAAAGTTGATCCATGTGAATCTTGAGTAGTCATCTACAACAACAAAAGCATATATCTTTCTTCCTAGACTTTCAACCTGCATAGGCCCCATCAAGTCCATATGTAGTAATTCAAGCACCTTTGAAGTAGTCAGATGCTGTAGCTTCGGGTGTGACATCTTTGTCTGCTTCCCAATTTGACATTCACCACATATGTTTCCTTCTTCAATCTTCAGTTTAGGTACTCCTTTTACTACATCTTCAGCTATGACTTTCTTCATACTCCTTAAATTAAGATGACCCATTTTTTTATGCCATAACTTGACTTCATCTTCTCTAGTGATGAGACAGGAGGAAATTTGAGTACTTTCTTAAGAAATCCATAAATAGCAGTTATCTTTTGACCTGACTCCTTTCATAATAGATTCACCATCTTCAGTTGAGACATTGCATTCAGATTTCGTGAAGTTCACCTTCATTCCTTGATCACACAATTGACTGATGCTTATGAGATTTGCAGTCAATCCTTCCACCAAAAGAACATTCTCAAGCTTAGGCAACCCATTTGCAATGAGACTTCCAATGCCTTTGATCTGACCTTTGGCTCCATCACCAAAAGTAACATAACTAGTAGTGTAAGCTTTAACATTGGTTAGATAACTTTCAACACCAGTCATATGTCTTGAACAACCACTATCAAAGTACCAATCATTTATGGACGAAACTCTCAGAGATGTATGAGCTATGTGAGCAACATCATTTGCCTTTGGTTTCCATTCCTTCTTTGCATTGCTTGAATCAGATTCGTACCTGGGATTACTATACCATCTTGGAAACCCATATAATCTAAAACAAAAAGGTCTGATGTGACCTTTTCTACCACAATAATGACAGATCCATCCCTTAGGTTTAGGAATTATTTTGGCAGGCTGATGTTGTTGAACATGCTGTGGCATCTGTCTGGTTTCAGTGGGATCATAAGTGTCTTTAGCAGGAACAAATGTACTAGTAGAAGTAACATTTTTCTTTTTAGGATAGTTATATTCTACTCCAATACCCTTAGGTTTCCCAGCAACTTGACCCTCAACTAGTATATCTAATCTTTCAGTTCTATTATTTAGCAGTCTAAGTTGTTTATTTAAACTAGTCAGCTGATAGTTCAATGTGGTTACCTCATCTCTAAGAGCAGAAGCCTCGGACAGATGCTTTACCTTCTCAGATTGTAGCTGCTTTGTGAGTTGAGATATTTGAGTCTGATGCTTCACCTTCTCATCTTGCAATTTACTTATAACGTTTTGTTGCTGCTGACAAACCTTTTCACTCTTCTGACTCAGTGCTTTATAGGACGCAGCTAGTTCATCAAAGGTCAATTCTTCATCATCTGATTCAGATTCAATAATTCCAGTAAGTGCAGTAATGTGATTTGCAGACTCAGAGTAGTGATCATCCTCAGAGTCATCTTCATCAGACCAAGTGACAGCCATAACCTTCTTCTGTTTCTTCAGGAATGTTGGACATTCAGCTCTAATATGTCCATGGCCTTCACATTCATGACATTGAACACCTTTTCCAGTACTGGCCTTTTCCTCAGGTCTGTATTTTCTTATACCATTAAACTTTCTGTTATTATCAGAGAAATTGCCTTTAGCATTTGTCCTGCCTCTTCCATCCATCTTCTTTAATATTCTGTTGAACTGCCTGCCTAGATGTGCCATAGTTTCAGATAAATTTTCATCAGTTTCTAAACCATTTTCTACTTCCTCACTTTCAGTGGTGTTGGTTACAAGAGCTATACTCTTCTTCCTCTTCTCGGTTTTCTCTTTAGCAGCTAGCTCATAGGTTAACAATGAACCCACCAAATTTTCAAGTTTCATCACTCCTATATCATGTACTTCTTCTATGGTAGTGACTTTCATATCAAACATCTTAGGAAGAGATCTAAGCATTTTTCTTACCATTCTTTCCTCGCTTAGCTTTTCTCCTAGAGCATCAAAGTTGTTTGCAAAATCTAGAATGGTCATGTGGAAGTCATGAACAGATTGACCTTCACCCATCATTAGATTCTCAAACTTTACGGTCAGAAGCTGTAGCCTTGAATTCTTCACCTTAGCGGTGCCTTCATGTGTAGTCATTAGAATTTCCCATGCTTCCTTAGCCACTGAGCACTGTTTGATCATCCTGAAAATGTTGTTGTCCACAACATTGAATAAGGCATTTAGCGCCTTGGAGTTACCATGTGCAAGCTCATCCTCTTCCTTGGTCCAATCCGCTTCTGGTTTTAGTTCACCTGTAGTTTTACCATCTTTGTCACGTATCACTGGATGCTCCCATGCCGTTAGGATAGCCTTCTAAGATTTGCTATCAAGTGATTTAATAAATGCCACCATTTTGGCTTTCCAGTAATCATAGTTTGATCCATCCAGAAGTGGAGGTCTGTTGACATAGCCACCATCCTTGTTCATTATGCCAGAAAGTAACTTCCCTGGTCCTCACCCACGCAGAACAGGGTGCCTGCTCTGATGCCAATTGAAATTCTGGCACCTACTGGGGACAGATGTTAAGACAGAAGCTATAGCAATTGTCGTACGTAATCAGTTGTAAAGCTAAGACAAATGCTCTAGCGTATGTCCACAGTAGAATATAATCAACAAGTATAAGCAACAGACAAAGAAGTAAGTAACACAGAGAATTGTTAACCCAGTTCGGCGTAAACAACGACCTACTCTGGGGGCTACCAAGCCAGGAAGGAATCCACTATAATAGATCTAGTTCTAAGCCCACAGCAAACATCCAAGTTTATGACTTATCTCCTAGACTCTACCCGTGCTAACTCAACGTAGGAACTCCTAAGTTTGAGACCCCGTCTCACTTCCTTTCTATCACAAACCTTGTGATTATAACAGTTCAACAAACGATGAGGTTTCACTAACCAAACAAACAAACAATCTCCGTGCTTAAAAGCTTGGGAGAAGTTTCACAAAAATACAAACCAAACAGGCCTAAACTTGTGTTATAGAATCCACAAGAAAGGCTTACAATAAACAAGACTCAAACCCTAAAACTATATTCTTGAAATACGGCTTCAGTAGTCTTTTAGGTTTTAGTCTTCACATATTTATATGACCTGAGTTAGCATGGGCTAGGTCTTCATATTGGGCTTTAATCTTTAGCTGTCCTTTTGCAAAGTCTAGCACACATATAATGGAAAGAATCACTTGTTTCCATAAATGGCGTAACAACTTCTGGAAAGTATCTCTTAGTCCAACCGCCTAATAAACCCTTGTTTAAAGGCGTGCGTCTTGATAAGCAAGTAAGGCGAAAATAGTGCTTCAGATAATCTTCAAAGATATGGCGCGCAAATAGAGCATTAAATACCGGCATGACAGATGTTGTACCCACATGCTACGGCATCTGGTCCAACATCTTGCTTGAACATGTTTTTGCAAAATGAGGCCAACATACAAAACACCAACACCAAAGTTTTCAGAGTCTTAGACTTGATAGTCTCAGATTCTGAACACTCAGGTTCTGAGTTGCTCTCTTTGAGGTTCTGAAGGACAGCCTCTGAAGTACCTTCAGAGCTTGTCTTGCAGACCCCAGAGATACCTTCAGAGTCTGAAACAATCATAGCTTTGCCTTTGTTTTTCTCAGGCACAAAGGTTGAATAAAGATTATCAGGAATATTATTTACACCAATGTAAGGATTTTGTTTCCCATATGATTTACCATATGAGTAACCAATACCTTCGCCTACATTTTTACAAACATTATAAATCATAGACGCCATTTTACTTTTGTTGACGTTCTGATGAACAAATTCCTGAAGAGCAACCTCATGCTCATCAGTAGGTTTGTTGCATCTTGTGCATCCATTTTCAAGTTCTTTAATTTTGATTAAGGAATTTTTATATAGATCTTGAAAATGTTCAGCTCTCTTTGCTAACTCATCCTTTTGTGTTTTTAAAAGTTTTAGTTTAGAGGATGATTTAGCAAACTTACCTAAAGATATACCAAGGTAGGTTAAAAGTTGTTCTTTAGAATAATTTAACAATACCTGTTCAGATTCAGAGTCTGATTCATCAGAGTTTGATCCTTCAGAGTCTTCACAAGCTGTAGCCATCAGAGCCACATTTGCTTCTTCATCATCACTATCTGAGGATGCTTCCAGGTCTTCAAATGTTGCCATTAAGCTCTTCTGAAATCTCCTCTTGTAGTTACTGAACTTCTTGTCTTTGTCTTTTGATGAAGCTTCAGGACATTCAGCAATGAAGTGTCCTGGTTTGTTGCACTTGAAGCAATTCTTCTCTTCTCTGCTGGGAGTGCTCCTTGAACTATTTCCTCTTCTATTCTTACTCATCCTTGCCCATTTTTGAAAGTTTCTGGTGAGCATGGCAAGTTCTTCATCTTCTTCTTCTTCTTGATCATCTGAGGAAGAATCCTCTTCAACCACCAGAGTTTTAGCTTTGACAGTTTTTAAAGATTTCCTGGTTGAAGTTAAAGCTACTGATCTTTCTTTCTTCTTCGCTGCATCAGCATTCAATACCATCTCATGGCTCTTGAGATTGCTGGTGAGTGATTCAAGAGAGATTTTCTCAAGATCCTTAGCTTCCTCAATAGCTATGAACTTAGGTCTCCATTTGTCAGTCAAGCTATTTAAGATTTTCCACACATGATCAGAGGTTGTATAGCTTTTCTTCAGAACCCTGAGGCTAGACACCAGAGTCAGAAATCTAGAAAACATTGTCTCAATATCTTCATCAGGTTTCATGGTAAAAAGCTGATACTGCTGGACCAGTAGTCTTGCTTTGGCATTCTGAACTTGCCTATTACCATCATAGTTTGAGCATAAAGAGTCATACATAGCTTTAGCTGTAGATCTATCCATGATTTTGGTATATTCATCATGAGATTTTGCAGACATCATGATTTGTTTGACCTTGTTGTGTTTAGAAAAGATCTTTTTGTTTTCAGCAGATAGAGCTCTTTTCTGAGCTATGGTAATCTTACCATCAGAGCCTATTCCATCAATAGGTACTCCCTCTTCTATCAGGTCCCAAAGTTCATCATCAATTCCATTGACATAGTGATAAATGCTATCTTTCCAACATTCAAATCTTAGAGCATCACCACTAAAGATTGGAACCTTTTTGTTGCTTGAATCATGATTAGACGCTGAAGAGGTAGAGCTCATGTTGTTGTAGTTGTATTGAACGTTGGATAGATCTGTATTAGAAGATGTAGGAATAGTTGCAGGTGTAGCTGTTTCTTCCCCAGACATACAGTGTTTTTCAAAGATCTTTTACTGTCTCACTGTGAAGTGATTAAAAGACAGAACCGGAGCTCTTGATACCAATTGAAGGTGAAAAACACGAGAAGGGGGGTTGAATTGTGTTTTTAAAAATGTTTCTTTTGTCTTAAGAAATCTAGAAATGCAGCGGATATGATAAACTTAACTAGACACAAAACACAAATAAAACAGAGAGAGAGAGAGAAATAACACACATAAGTTTTATACTGGTTCCTCTCACAAAACGAGAGTAGTCCAGTCCGCTTGCACTTCCAAGGGATTTCACTATAATCACAAAGATTACACAACTAATGCTCAAGCACACAAGCAAGAGACTTCCTTGCTCTAAGTCACACAAGACAAAGAGACTTCCTTGCTTAAGCACACAAGCTTAAGACTTCCTTGCTTAAGTCATACAAGACTTAAGACTTCCTTGCTCAAGTCACACAAGACTTAAGACTTCCTGCTCTAAGTCACACAAGACAAAGAGACTTCACAAACTAACTTAATACAAGATTAAGTAGGACTGAAAGTTCTCAGCAAGACTCTCTAAACACTAAGCTCAGAGTCTGTAATATCAAAAGATATTTAACTTAGAATATAACACTAGAAAGAATAACACAGTACACAGCTTTGAATATGATTTGAATCTTTCTAAGTTCAGATGATCTTCCAGTAGTCTTCTCTCTATGAGGATGTCTTCTATTTATACTCTAGGTATAAAGACGTTGAAAAAAGAACCGTTGGTTGTACACTCTCCTTTTTGTTGACAAGACGGTTATACTCTTTGACAGGACCGTTGTACTATTGCATTGCTTATTAGCTGTCTTTCTTCAGAGAGAGTTCTTCAGGATCTGATGATACCGTTAATTTGATCTTCTAAAGATGTACACACGCTTCAGACTGTGTTTCTTTCTTTTGGCCTCTGAGGACTTCTTCAGAGCCTTAACACTTCATACCGTGTCCTTCAGAGTCCCAAATGATGATCTATGAGGATGATATTTTTGCTTTGTTCCTGCACACTAGATGATTTATTAGTAATACCAATTGTCCATTTAATACCTTGTTATCATCAAAACTTAGGGTGTTTTATTAATAAAACTCATTTTGTTCCAACAGAAAGAAGAAGATCCATCGGAGAACCGGTTAGTAATTTCCTCTATAATAATCTCTATCTCTCTCTGCTAGAAAATTTGTGATTTATTTTTCTTTGTTTTCTAAAAATCTCACCACAACAGAAGCTATAAATTGAAATGGCTTAGTTTTTTTGAAACAATCTCTAAAATGATGACATAGTTGATTATCTCCCTCTATAATCATCTCTTTCTTTGTTTTGTAAAACTGATGAAGCTATAAATTTGTTGATGTACAAAAGTTGTGGATTCTCATAAATGTTATGTTGTTTTATGTCAATTTTATATATGCACACCATGTGTTTGATAAAATGTTGTTGACTATCATTAATTTTATGTTGTTTTATTTTAGTTTTATATATGCACATCATGTATTTGATAAAATGTTGTTTTGGATTCTCATTAATTTTATGTTCAATTTCAGTTTTACAACCTTCTTTTCTTTCAAAGAGGAAACAAGAGATAGGAAAAACGAAAAAGAATAGAAAGAGGATCAAAAAACAAAATGCTCCTTGGATTAGTCCTAATTGTTATTCTTGAGAAAGTCAAGCTCTTCCATTGTTGTTGTTTCCTTTCCTCTACTATTTTGTTTCTCTGCTTGACCTGTTTATTAGTTCATTTGCTGTTTATTAGTCTTAATTCAACATCTGCATATGCAAGTTTAACCCAACAACTAACCTTTTTATGTATATTTTCTATTATGATAATTTTTTTATATGCTTCTTATATCTTTAACAAAGTTGTATGTACATTTTCATCAAACACAGAAGCAGTTTTAGCTTATATGTTCTTCAGAAAAATATTTCGATCTATGTTCTTGAGCAAAATATAAGGAAATAATTAGTTGAGTAATTAACTTGATTGCCCCTCATTATATGTTCTTCAGTGATAACTTGGTTGCCCCTCATTATTAGCGTCGGGACTATTTTAGCCTTATCTGATTGAAGTCAAATTTTTTTCAATAAGAATGTTTAAAATGTATTTTAGCCTTAATATGCATCTTTTGTTTATACTTTTTGACTTCATTTAGATACTTGCCCTGTATTTTGAAAAATCCAAGTCACCCTGTATTTTAACTGAGTCAATGTTGCTGCAATTTCATGCATACCTAGGAATAGGAAGTACTTGATACCAGGTTGATTCCTGGTGAGTCTTAGTAGTACTCACACAGTTACACATAGCATAATTTACCAATCCCATGACTAGGTCCTCAGTCATAGAAAAAGCAATAAAAGATGCATACAATGTCTTGGTGCATTGCTTGCTTATCCTTTATTGACGTGACATGTTTGTGTATTCTTTCTTGGTTTCCTGTATTAACCGTGTCCATTGTTATAGGACGAGTTGTTACCAATGGCACAGTCAAAAAATTTGACACTTGCTTTTTCATATGAAAGCTCTATTGAGGAAGAATTGAAAAAAGAAAGTACTGCAGATGTTATTACTATATTGGTAATATCCCTCTTCCTATTTATGTTGATATTTATGTGTTCTAACTCTTCAATAATACCATGAAAAAATAACGTCTTTTTTTCTTTTCTTTCTGAGGCATGATTGTGTAATGCTTCTGGAAGACATGTGGAGTGTATACAAGGGAGAAACTGAAGATCACATTGAAGTTTTGGTCAGGGATATAAAGGTTTTCTAACTTTATAGCGATCCATTTTATTTTTCAATTCTGAAATCATAATTCTGACTGAGTAACATCTTTTGCAATTTATATCATACGAACTAACACATAACTTTGCATGTAATACTTTTTTAGGAGACACTATCCAAGTTACAATATTGCAAGATGACATTGGACATTGGAAACCAAAGCTTTTTGAAGATAATTTACAATCTAATCCTGTTTCATATGTCATTACATTGAACTGATTTATATATTAACTTTTCGTTGCCATTATAGGGATTATAGGGATACTGTAATTGATCGCACCTTATTTTGTAGAAGTAGAATTTGGAGAGCAAATATTTGGATCAAAGATGCAGTGATTGAGGAGGAGCATTCCTCTGATGAAAAATATGATGAATGGGGCTGGTGTGGGGATAAATGGTGGAGGATCAGAATTTTGTAGGTTAAGAATAAGATATGAAAGTTGAGAGGTGGCATTTGGTGCATAGAGCAGTGTTAAAAAAAGAAATGGTTATAGATGGTAGCTGACAGTGGTGATAACTTACTGGAGTATTAGACATTATCTAATATAAATGGCAGCTGGTATGATCTATTTTACCATCTTTTTATTAATGGTAGCCATCCTTTTCTTGACTACTTTCTCTTCTTTCTTCTCTGCACCATTTGTACTTCTTCAGTACGGAAGAAAAAGAACGACGGTCAGAGAAGGAAGCATGAAAAATAGAAGGATGATTCCAGCACGGGAGAAGGAAGAAGAAATTCAAGTCTTAAATTAAGTACTATACTATGTTGGCAAATTGAGTACAATACTATAATACCAGTTTAGCTCATTATACTTATACCAACACTGATACATTAATTGTTCTTTCTACTTCCATCTAACAAACAATATTATGTAGGGCCAAATTTGTCCAAGTGTTGCCACTACATCATATGTCAAAGCATCTGCAAATGGATGGTTCTTTATTGGGTGCACTGACTGCTCGAAACAAACTTATCCCGCAGTTAAACATCAATTTGGGTGTAAAGATGGCCATGGCACTGCTGATCCAGCTATCAGGATTCAGGTCCATATTGCCTCATATCATAATCATAATATTATAGTTTAATTGTCATATTTTATTCACTGTTTAACTAATCCAATATCTGCACTGTTTAACTAATTAACATGGTAAACATACATGCAAATTTGTTCTTTGGGATAATACTCTCAATGATTTGTTAGGAATTACGGCAACAGATATCAAGAAGACTATGCTAGAGGATTCAAATTTATTTTGTTTTTTCACATTCATATTTACTTTCAAGAGTTACAAATGACATTTATTACTCACATCCCAATTTCTTTGCATAATCTATATGCTGGAGAAACTGATCCTTTGGAATACCTTGAATTGTTTAAGGAGCTTATGAATAGAAAGTTGGGGCTGAGAATATTGATAGTGCTTCATGCGACCTTTTATATTTTGTGAAATGAGTTGATGCTTTGAGATTGTTATCTCTAATCTATGTTTTCATTACTTTTGCAATTCTTTTGGAAAAGAAGAACAATTTGTGATGGTTATCGAGATCTGAACTATGATTAGAAATAACAATGGTGATATGATTCCATTAAAAAGCTCAAAAGGGTTAGAAATCAAACATTGTTGAGTTTTAATATAGTTCAGTTAATATTATTACTAACTCAGGGTGTTTATTACTATGAATTGTAGGAAACATTTTGCGTAACTGTTGCAACCACCTCACACATTAGGGTTTCTAACTAAGGATGGTTTTCCCTCTCAACTTTAATTTTTCACGGTACAATATCTAAGGGTATCACAGGGAATACACATTATTTAATACACACTGTTTTTTGCAGCAAGATTTGACAGTCAAAGTACATAAAAAAGACATTTCTAACTTAAAGATTATGCAAAATCCAACAGACAACTCCTTTCTTTTTCATTTTATCTTCATTCCTATATTACACACTAATTTTTTTCCCTCTTATTAGAATTTGAGAGGCCTATACTCAACCACAAAAGCTAGCTTGAGAGTTGAGGATTGCACTACATTATAAAGGCTATCTTTGCCACATCTCTAGCCAATGTGGGACTTCTAACACCTCTCTGCATACTTCGTTTCAAATTTGAAATTTGAAATCACTTCCTTCTTACCTCTTAATCTAAATTTTATTTATTTATTCTTACTTTCTGTACTCTTTTATTCTCACCTCATTCTCATTCTATTCTTAGTTTATCTCCTCTTTAATTCTTACCTTCAACTCTTATTTTTTCTAATTCCTCTCCTCTTGATTTTTTTTGTTTGCAGGAAAGTTATAAAACACAATTCATTGCATACTAAAGAAGACACATAACAACAACAACAAAAACAAGTAAATATAATATCTTCTACTTTTACATTAGATTTTCTATTTTACAATTTTATTACATTGTTCTTCAGTTCTATAATATGCACCTGATACAAACTTTTAACATGTATGTTGTTAGCATCTTTTCAGTTCTACTATACATTATGAACAAGTTGTTATTGATAAAAAATTTCAATTAATTATGGTACACGGGGAACAAATCATTGCTGATGAAAATTTTTAAAAACTAATCTACGCGGAGATCAAGTTATTGTTGATGAAAAATTAAAACTATTATACAACGAGAACAAATTGTTGTTGAAAAAAAAATTAAGGGTTAAATAAATTTTGTGTTATATAGTCCCTATTTTTAATTGTTGCTGAATTTATGTAAAAAAATTATAAAATGGTCAATTATTTTCTAAGACAATTGTATTCATAGCCATCAATACGGGGATAAGTTGTTACAAATGAAAATTTGAAATTAACTATTATACATGAGAAAAAATTTGTTGATGGAAAATTTGAATAACTACGATACAAGAGGAACAAGTTATCGTCATCACGAGTAATTTATACTTTGTTTGGAACCAATATGAGACTAATGCATCAATAAAATTAATTGACCAAACACCCCCACGACATATAACGCGCCGAAGGCGCGTCCCGTGCGTACGCACGGGTATGTTCCTAATTTAAGGGTAAAATTGTAATAATGACATAAAACATAATGATTGAAGTAGACTTTTGCTTATATTTGAGACTTTTAATTTTTTTTTTGTTGCATATATCTGATACCGGAGGGAGTATTTGAATTATGATATTGTTAATAATATTCTTTATTTTTTAAATTAGGTTTAAATTCTAAAACAAAAACCAACGTAAACAATCATATTTAGTGTCATAAACATTTTTTAAACTAGAACTTTGACCCATGCGGTGCACGGGTCTAATTAGCCGTAATATGAAAAAATAAGATATAAATTTTTTAACACTAAAACGTATATAAAAAAGTCGAGTACCATTAAATATTAGTTCGACAATAAATTTGGATAAATGTTCATACAACAGAAATTATGGTATATTACGAAATACTTCTTTATGGACTACATTGGAAGTTTTGTTCGTATTTTCACCGTCTTCGTTGATAATAAATATTTTTAATCATTCTCTTTAAATAACTCTTGAAGTTGTAACATACAATTGACCATGTAAAAACACTGTCGACAAAAGATATATTCCAACATGCTTAAGAGATTGTCCCTGACTCTTATTAATATAGTCATTGCAAAAGAAAAAAATTAAAGGGATGCAGGTTCGATTCTCATGCTTGACAAATTTGTATATTTTTTTTAATATAATGGACCACATGAAATGAGAGGAAAAAAGAGAGGAAAAAAAATAGATTTAGGGTTAGCATTCAGAGCAAGTTTAGAATATAATAATAATAATAATAATAATAATAATAATAATAATAATAATAATAATAATAATACTAATAGGTGGAATATAGGGTGAAGGCTTTATCAAGTCCCTCACCGGTGTACCATCCAAATCCACTGTTAGATTTAATCAGCCTATATGATCTAATAATTCATGACCGCACTGAATTCATTCTCTCTCTCCCTCCCTCTCTGGTCAAATCTCGCTTTCTCTATCACTTGTACTCTGTCTCCACCACCTGCTACTGTGATATTTATAATCCATATGTGAAATTGGAAGTTAATGCCTCTACATGATTAACTTGCTGCTTTGTATAAAAAAAATAAATAATAACTTGTTGCAATTGCTTTCGAAGGGGATTCAATTGGCAGTTTATCTTTTTGATAAACTGTATCAATGGTCCTTCCAAAACATAATAT
Organism: Trifolium subterraneum; assembly: GCA_951799995.1. Lineage (NCBI taxonomy): Eukaryota > Viridiplantae > Streptophyta > Magnoliopsida > Fabales > Fabaceae > Trifolium > Trifolium subterraneum. The sequence continues at coordinate 40,822,453 of OX637468.1, forward strand.
CATCAATCATTGTTGTTCTATCAATTTTAATTTTAGGTGTGTGTTGTCTTTAAAATTTTGCTATCAATTCAATTTGTACATATCATGTTTATGTAAAATGTAAGTTTCATCCCTTCTCTGTTAGTTTCATCCATTCTCAAATGATCCATGACGATTTGAACTTTGAAATTAATTTGTTTTATTTTATTGTAATAATTCTCGTATTTAAAAAAAAAAAATCATCTTTGGATTTAATCTAAAAGAAGAAGAAAATATTTTGTAACGTTAATAGAGTTGGAACTTGGAAGGAGGTTGAGGCAGTAATGTATGAACTATGAAGGATAAAATGAGATCCCTCGAGAGAGAAAGTTGTACCCAATGTGGTCATGAATTATTAGATTATATAGGCTGATTAAATCTAACGGTGAATTTAAATGGTACACCAGTGAGGGACTTGATAGAGCCCTCACCATAGAATCCACCATAATAATAATAATAATAAATATTTAATATGGTGAGTTCGATTCTTGGTGTAGTATTTTTTAACATTTTATTTGAATTAATAATAATCTATAATTTATAATCTATAACAATAATAAAGGGAAGACATTGGTTTGGTGTAGCCTATTTTCTTTTCAATTTTACCCTTCATTTATTGTAGTTATTCCAAAAAAAAAACCAACACTAAAAAGTGGAAGTTGAAGTTGGTTACATTTCAAAAATGAAAAATAACTGCACTATAAAATTAAAACACATCTTTTTAATGGCTTGAACAAGGAATGAGAAATGAGAAAGAAACAAAGAATGAGATATCATTGCAGCTACATTTTTGTATAATGATAGATACGTCCTTGATTGATTTTTTTTGTTTCCATTTTGATTTTTTTCTTTTTCCTTCATGTGTTTTCAATTCCATGATAACAAATATATCATTCTTTAATTTTCAGGATGAAATCAAGTCATTTGGTTCACATGGATCAATAAATATTTCTTTGATGCCTTGGTGAAGTTAATTGTCATTTCATTTGGTGAATTGCAATGGTAATACAACCTATTAATTTTGTTGGTTTTCTTTTATTAGTCTTCTTACGTAACATGCATTGGAAAGTTATCAAATTTAACCCTAATGCAACTATCATACAAGAAAGAAAAAGTGAAAGATAAACAAGAAGAAACGGATCACACAGACGGACACGACGTATGGCCGCAATTTGTTTATATTGGGCACCACCTTCACTTTCCTTCACTATCTTTGTTGCCGTATAGATGTTTTATTTTCTCTGTTGCCTTTTGTTCTTATTTCAATTGCTTCTTATTTCAATTGTTTTTGTTGGATGGGTTCATTTTATTTTGCATGGTAATACAATTTACATACTTTTCTAACATGTTTTGGAATTTTTGGAATTTTTATTCAACTTTTCTATCATATTAGTTATTCCCCCAATTTATTACATTTTGCTTTTGGTAAAATTCCCAATATTTAACTTTAATCACCTTTAATCTAAACAACATGTAGTTGTTAAAAAATGTTGATGGATAGTGGTTTCCCTATAACATGTGTTTTTTGCTCTTCTTATAAGGTTATCTCATGTTATTTATTTGCTCTATTCACTGGAACAGTAATATAGTGCCACGAGAACAAAGCAAGGTGAGGAAATTGAAAGAGGAAGAAAATTAGAGTATTGAGGTTGTGAAGCAATTTGCGCTCTGATGATTTGTAAGGTTACTCTCATTTTGGGTTCTCCATATTTATTTTTGGGTTAAATGGTGTTTACCCCCTGCAAAGTAGGCGAGTTCTGGATTACCCCCCTGGAAAATTTTTCGTTTAGATTCCCCCCTACAAAATATAATTTTCTGGATTCCCCCCTCAAATGACACAGTGGCAGACGGAATCTCCACGTGGCGCTGCCACGTAGGAAATTTTTAATTAAAAAAAAAATGCCACGTCATTTTTTTTTATTATTATTAATTTTTTTTTAATTTAATTTTTTTTTTTTTACTCAAATTTTTTTTTTTTTTAACTCAATTTTTTTTTTAACTCAAATTTTAATTTTTTTTTTGTCCCCTTTTAAAAAAAAATTAGCGCATTTTAAAATATTAAATTTTGAGTTAAAATTTTGTAAGATTATACTATAGATAAAAAATAAATGTTAAATACTATATATAATATATAAATGACTCATAAAATAATCAGCGTGAGACATCCAATAAAAAAGAAGAAAGTGTTGGTTGACAATGGTGCGTGAAAATTTATTTGTTTTAAAGAATGTGGGTGCATAAAATATCATCTAAAAGTGAATTTACAATGTTAACAAATACTCATATGCAATTAGTGTTGGTACAATTTGAAGTCATTATTTTATGAGTCACTTATATATTATATATAGTATTCAACATTTATTTTTTATCTATAGTATAATCTTACAAAATTTTAACTCAAATTTTAATATTTTAAAATGTGCTAATTTTTTTTAAAAGGGATAAAAAAAATTTAAAATTTGAGTTAAAAAAAAAAAAATTGAGTAAAAAAAAAAAAATTGAATTAAAAAAAATTAATAATAATAAAAATGACGTGGCATTTTTTTTTTTTAATTAAAAATTTCCTACGTGGCAACGCCACGTGGAGATTCCGTTTGCCACGTGAAGATTCCGTCTGCCACTGTGTCATTTGAGGGGGGAATCCAGAAAATTATATTTTGTAGGGGGGGAATCTAAACGAAAAATTTTCCAGGGGGTAATCCAGAACTCGCCTACTTTGCAGGGGGGTAAACACCATTTAACCCTTTATTTTTTGTTTTGTTTCAGTGACTAATTTTAGTAGATTTTTTTGGTAGGTTTTTTAGTTGATAGAGTTTATTGTTTATAGATTTAGTAAACCATGGAATGAGAATAATTGCTTGCTTTTGAGATGAAAACATATATGAAGAAGTTATTATAGTGGGTCTCTACTTTAACATTTTTTTAGCCTATTATGGTTTACCTCCATCCTCAAAATGACTAAATCCAATTTTCTTCCAATTTCATAGTTTACATGCTACAATTTATTTTTCATTTTTCTAAATAGAGTTTTGCTTTTTAAATGAAATTGTATTCGTAAATTGTAAATTGTATTGGCAATCCTAAATTATAAATTTATATTTCATTCACTTACTATGAAATAGTAAGCAGAGAATGAACAGTTAACAAAGACAACGTGAACTATTAAGAATGTGACAAAATTATAATGAAAGAAAATAAAAGGAGAAACAAGTGAAAAAATCATCTATGAATAACATTCAGTTTAGAGTACCATTTTAAAATCTAACAAATATGAATTTTTCAAGTGCAACTTTTCAAGGAGCCATTTTTTTTTCCTTCAACGTGTTATTTAGCTATGGTGTGGACCAATGTACGTAAATTACAATTTTTATTTTTGAGGGAAACTTAAAATACACGAATTAATTTAAATAAAATTAAATTTATAATATACTGCTGTTTACAATTTATATAGGTTAGCAAAAAAGAAAATGAGGATCACACAAACGGGCACGGAACGTGCCCGTTTGGCCACTAGTAATAATAATAGTAGTAGGAAGCTAATAATAATAAGGCTTAATTGCAATTTCAGTCCCCCTATTTTAACAAATTTTGGATTTTGGTCCTCCTATTTTTAAATAAGTAATTTTAATCCCTCTATTTTAACAAATTTTGGATTTTGGTCCCCCTATTTCTAAATAAGCAATTTTGGTCCCCCTATTTTGTAAATTTTTGAAATTAGGCCCATCTTTTTTCTCTTAAGGTGATGTTGCACATTTTAATATGATGTAGCATTCATCAATTTAAAAAATTAATCCATGACATATAAAAATAATGTAATAAAATAAGTATTATTTTTTTTTTATAATAGTATGATGATTATACTAGTATTATTTTTTTAATAATAATATAATAATTATTATTATAATATTATTAACAAGGAAAATGCTTAATGGTACGAAAGTACCTTTGGACAAAAACATACGAATGTGCAAAACAAACCATTCTTCACCCTTTTTCTCTTTGTTTTTGTTTTATTTTACATTTTCTTTATAAAACAATTCTAAACAGATACAATCAATGCATTCAAATTGGTCCTCCACTCCATGTTTATGTTGAAATCACCGCTTTCTCCAGTAAAAGTTTTTAACAGTGCATATCCATCAATAGGAAACCCTGAATTCTTAGATTTTTTATTTAAATGAATACTAAGTGAATAACCATGACGGCAGAAAATGGTGGTGCACTGTTGGATTGCAAGTATGGCTTTGGCTACATGTGATACAATAAAAAAGTGGGTTCATGAAAGATGGTTATGCCGACAACAAAGGTTATTTTGAGGATAGATGCCACATCACTTTAAGAGAAAAATGATGAATCTAAGTTAAAAAATTAATAAAATAGGGGGATTAAAATTGCTTATTTTAAAATAGGAGGACCAAAATCCATAATTTGTTAAAATAGGGGGACCAAAATTGCTTATTTAAAAATAAGGGAACCAAAATCCAAAATTTATCAAAATAGGGGGACCGAAATTGCAATTAAGCCTAATAATAATAATAATAATTAATATTTAACATGGTGAGTTAAAGATTGTGCTTTCGATTCTTAGTGAGGTATTTTTTAACATTTTATTTGAATCTTTACCCAAAAAAAACATTTTATTTGAATTAATCTTAGGGTAAAATGAGTGGAAAAAAATTAGGGTTAAAAATAGCAAAACGGAACAAACTTATCTCTTATATTATAAACTTGTTCCGTTTTGCTATTTTTAACCCTAATATTTTTTCCGCTCATTTTTTCCTCTCATTTTACGCTAATATTAATTCAAATAAAATGTTAAAAAATACATCACCAAGATTCGAACCCACAACCTTTAACTCACCACGTTAAATATTTATTATTATTAGCATCCTATTATTATTATTATTATTATTATTAATTCAAATAAAATGTTACAAAATACCTCACCAAGAACCGAATGCACAACCTTATCTCACCATGTTAAATATTTATTATTATTATTATTATTAGCTTCCGACTACTACTATACTATTATTATTATTACACTCTTATTTTATAAACTTGCTCCAAAATGGTAACCCTAAACTTTTTTTTCCCTCTCAATTTTCCTCTCTTTTTCATGTGGTCCATTATATTAAAAAAAAATACAAATTTGTCTATCATGAGAATCGAACCCGCATCCCTTTATTTTTTTCTTTTGCGATGACTATATTATTAAGAGTTAGAGACAATCTCTTAAGCATGTTGGAATATATCTTTTGTCGACAGTGTTTTTATATGGTTTGTTGTATGGTGCAACTTCAAGAGTTATTTAAAGAGAATGATTAAAAATATTGATTATCTACGAAGACAGTGAAAATACGAATAAAACTTCCAATGTAGTTTATAAAGAAGTATTTCGTAATATTATTCCATAATTTCTGTTGTATGAACATTTATCCAAATTTATTGTCGAACTAATATTTAATGGTACCCAACCTTTTTTATATACGTTTTAGTGTTAAAAGATTTATATCTTATTTTTTCATATTACGGCTAATTAGACTCGTAGTAATATAAAAGATTTGTCACGTTAGCATTAAACGAACACATAACAATTTTTATTTGATGCATTAACTACATCATTATTGTCATCATATGGGAAATCAATACCATAATGGGGCATTAATTATTAAAGAAAAGAACTAAGTCATTGAGCTCGAATGGTTAATGAACTTCACCAAAGGATGAATCGTTCTGGAGAATCCGAGTTCGATTCCAGGGTAGAACAATTCTTAATCATACTTTACTTACCTCGCGGCCGAACTCTGGATTACTAGGGCACCTTCCCCTAGGAACCAGAGAGTTATAAACAAAAAAAAAAAAAGAATGTCATGACTCCATCTACCGTACCTAAAGCTGTGGGGACTCTCAATGGGCCGACCCAACTTACTATTGAAGGAAGCCCATCTTCTGAAAATGCTGCTACTGCGGAGGATAACATGGAGCTGGAAAAAGAAATTTGTTTTTTTGGCCCTCCATGTTGCTCTTAGTAGGGATTCTTTCTTTGTGTTGTAAGTCTTGTATCGAGTGGATTGGGGTCTTTCACCCACCCTAAGGCATAAGACTTTGAGGGCATTGTGAGACAAAGGAAAGGGCTGAAAAGGATGGTGCCAGCTGATACGACTAAAAAATAGAGCAATGGTCCGGAGGCGAAAGAGAGATTTTCGAGCCTGCAAAAAAAAAAGCAACAACGGCTGAAAAGCCGTTGCGCGCTAGCTTGTAATTTAGGGGGTAGGGATGCCCCTTTCTAAAACTGATATTTAATATAAGGAAGAATAAGGCCCTTTTTTGTTTATTTGGGTCCATGATCTTATGACAGTTACACGCCGAAATACATAACGGTTCGACAGCGAGGTGCCGAAAACGCTTACATTCGGCAACAACATGCCAAACTGGTTAAAATTTGGAATACATAAAGGTTCGGCAGCGAGGTGCCGAACACGCTTATATTCGGCAACAGTGTGCTGAACTGGTTAAAATTTGACTTAAAAGCGTTCAAACCCAGACTCTGTTCTTTAGTTTTTGTAATTCAAAGCAAATTGGGAAAATTAGGGTGATTTTTAGGGCACTTGCGATTTGTAAAGCAAAGTAAGATTGGAGTTCGATTATATTACAAGATTAAATTTCGATTTGGAACGGAACCTGCGAAAATCTCACACCACAAGTATGTTTTTTGTGTTGTATGATCATGAATTTATTTGTTTCGATTTACATGAATTTGGGTTTTGATTGAATTTAGAGTATAGGATTTTGACAAAATATTTGAATGTACACAAGGTGTTTGTCAAAATGCTTGAATGAGTGTTTGTTCAGTATAAATTGACACATATGATGTTTGATTGTTGAAGCTATGAGAGGACACAATGTTTGATTCATGACAATTTGAGAGATTAAATTTAAGTTAAAGTTATTATTTTAAGACAATTTTAAAATATGGATGATTATGTTTAAGGGCATTATGCTAATGTGAATTGAAAATATGCATGCAGTGATGATTATGTTGTGATGATTATGTAGTGATGATTTTTATTTTAACTGTTGGCTATTTTATTATTTTTTTAGGAATGACGGATGAAATTGGGCGTCAAAGAGGTGGAAGGGAAAGTAGAGCACACAATTCTGCACGTAGAGAGATTACACTAGGACGTTCTAAGAGAAAAGTAGTTGTTGCATCAACTTTGGGGGCTCAACTTCAAGAGTCTGAAGCTGAACATCCTGAACTTCAACCTGTAGCTGAAGAGCATGAAGCTCAAGAGGATGTTGAAGCTCAACATGATGAGCATGAAGCTAAAGAGTATACCGAAGTTGAACAATGAAGTGATGCAGAAGAGGATCAATTTAATGAGTTTGAACCACCACCACCACCAACACCTAAACAAAGAAAAAGGAATCGGAGAATAATAACGGGAAGAAACCCGCCAAAAGTAGCAAAAACACCAGTTACGGAATTTGGTGGTGGATCAAGTGATTTGTCATTGTTGCCGTCTTTTGAAAATCATGTAGCCACCGCGTTGTGGAGAGGAGAAGTATGTTTTTTACATTTTGTACTTTGCTTTTTATTTTTAATAAATCTTTAGTTTCTTGAAATGTAAAAAAGAAAAGAAATGTGAAAAAGATGATACTTGATTTCATGAAATGTGATTTTAGTTAGTTTCTTGAAATGTGATTTTAGTTTTCTCAATAATGTTTACTTGATTTTAGTTGATTACTTGATTTCTATAAATAATCTTTACTTGATTACATGATTTCTTGAAATGTGATTTTAGTTGCTTAAATTTTAACAAACGTGAAAGGACATTATGTATATTTAATAAGGGCCTGTTTGAAACACTTTTCAAATATTCTTTTTTAGTTTTCAAAAATTAAAAACAAAAAACTTGTTTGAAAGTCCTGTTTTCAAAAACTGTTTTCAATTTTATTGTTTTGAAAACTAAAAAACAGAAACAGATTATAGGTATTTTTCTTTTTAAAAACAGTTTTCTAAAACACTTGTATAAAACACATTTTAAAAACTAAAAACCAAAAGCCTTTCAAACAGGCCTTAAGTGTTTGGTTTCAAATTTTGTAGTGTGGCCAAAGGACACTCAAGTGCATGAATCCCTGGATGAAAATCAAGACGCTTGATAAACCTGAACCTAAACTAGCGTGGTTTTGGATGTAGTTGAAGCTAGTGGACTGCGACCATTGTTGAAGACGAATTACAATCATGTTGGCTCCAAACTGTTGACGGCATTTACAGAGCGGTGACAACCAGAGACCAGTATATTCCATCTTCCTATTGGTGAGATGACCATCACCTTGAATGATGTTTCGTGTTTGCTTCATGTTCCGATCTCGGGGAAGATGCTCAACCATGTTGGAACATCATGCACCATGGAGGAAGGCCAAGATATGTGCGAGGAGTTCCTTAACTTCACCAGGGAAGATGCTCAGGAAGAGTTTGATAAAATGAAAGTAGTGCATATATCATTTGCCAAGCTGCAGGAAATATACCATGACAATCTGAATCTGGCCTTGCGCGCTGACAACAATGAAGAAGAGGCGCCGGAGACAGTTGAATTCTTAAGGGAATGCACGATTAGAGATTTTTTTTATACTTGATCGGTGGAACTCTTTTTACCAACAAAAGTGCCCAATATGTGGATGTCATTTTTCTTACTTACTTGCATGACATCCATTTAATTAACACTTGGAATTGGGGTGCTTCTGAAATTGCATATACCTATAACTAGTTGGATTATGTGAGCCTCCGTAGATGCGGCAACCATGATGATGTGTACGGAAATAGGTTCCACATACAACGGAGGATCTCACCAAGTGATTCTTCAAACAAAGTAGCAAATAAAAGGGAAAAAGAAACAAACAAATGTGGATTTGGGGAAGGAAATGGTAGAAGAAGACGCCACAATCATGAATGAAATCTGGCAGGTCCAAGAACTAATGTTGAATACAGTGTTCCAACACTTATATGTTGCATGAATGTTGTAACAAATGTTCCAACGTTGTACTGAACTTATAACGACAAGAAGTAAACAATAACAAGTATGAAAGCAGTAAACAAGACAAGTGATTTGTTAACTCAGTTCGGCATAAATGAACCTACTCTGGGGGATACCAATCTAGGAAGGAAATCCACTAATGTAGTGCTAGATCGAAGCCCTAAGTAAACGTCCCGTTTACAACTTATATCCTAGACACCTACTTGTGCAACTTCTACCTAAGAACTCCTAGATATGAGATCCCATCTCACTTCCAATCAATCACTCACCTAGTGATTACAATAAATACAATAACGTTTTTGAAGACACACTTCTGGACAACAAGTTACCTCCGTACTTAGAAGCTTAGGAGTAACTAACACAATTACAACTCAATAACACAAACTCCTAAACTTGCATCAATGAGATACAAGAAAGGCTCACAAAATAACACATGACTCAAAACCCTAGAATACTATTCTTCAGTGACGACTTTGATTATTTGCTAGGTTTTTTCTCCTCCTTTAAATACTCTGAGCTTATTTACCAAGTTGGGCTTCAGATCACAAGTTGGTCCATGCAATATCCAGCTCACAAGAATCAGTACCAAATCTCAAGTTTCCTAAAATGTTAGAGCATATTTAGGAAATAAATACAACGATGATTCTGGTCAAATATAAAGCTGATTCTGGTTAAAAACACATCTTGGAGTACCAGTAAAAAGGTGTGGATTCCTTATATAGATAGAGAGGCGTGGATTCCTTATACAGAAATAACGCGTAATTAATGCTTGCGAATTCTGAACATACAGGCGCCAACACACATGTTGAAACATTTGGTCCAACATCTTGCTTGTATATTTGTTTTAGCAAAATGAGGTCAATACACAAATATCCAACAATGAAGATTGATAAGCCAAGAGGAATCGCCACAATGGTAAAGAAGCCATTGATAAGATTCAAACAATTTCTAATGCAAGAACTCAAGAGGAGCCACACTCACTCTCACAAATCTCACAAAAAGATGTTTCTATTTCATTTCAAAGTTGTTTCAAATAAGATTACAAATGTATATTTAAAGCAAAACCCTAAATCTACATGGGCCATAAGTGATAAGTGACACCATTCTAGGCCCATATCGGACTTACATAATTTAATTAAAACAAAACTAAAACTATTACAATTTAAATTAAAAGAAACTAACAATCATAACAATTAATTTATTAAAATATGGATTCTCTTCATGTACTTGAGGTCCTCATCACATGGTGGATACAACTGTATGTTTCAGGTATATCACTGCACTTTATATACTTTGATATAGTATATGTTAGAATTAGTCTAAATTATCATAATAACATTTTTAAATCTTTCACGCACATTGTAGATTTGCTTCATATTTGTCTTGCTCTCTGGATTTCTCCCTTTCAACATCGTCAAAATGTTCTTTGGGGGAACCAAATTCCTTGTCAACTCTTGGACACACTCATTCTCCTCCGGTTTTAAACGTCCCGCAAGAGTATAACCTTCTAGGTTTTTTGCCATCTCATGGTTCTGTTCACAACACACAACACTTAGTTTCCATTCCTGTGATGCCAAAAAGTAACCTCGCAGCCTGAACGGACCCATAAATTTTTTCGTTGTTGTGTCTTCTTTCTATACTATCCTTTTCTTTTCTTTGTACACACCGCCTCTTGAACAACCCAATAAAAAATACGGTTTCCTTCGGTTAACACCTTTATCAGATTTCCCAATCACCATAGTAAATCCAACTTTTATAGCCTCTTTGCGACACCAATCAATCATTTCATCTCGCACCTTATACTTTTCACATTGAAAAAAATAATTGGCGGTGTTAACCACAACATTAGGTTGTCGACGTCGGGTTCCACAACATTAGGTTGCTCAACGTCGGGTTCCATAACATTCGCTTGTTCAATAGCGGGTTCATCAATGTTTGGTTTCAATTCAAGCGGATGTCCGACCATACTAACACCTACATATATCAACCAATTTACAAGTCAGGCAAACTGCCCAGTTCGGCAGTTACGTGCCGAATCCTAATAAAATTTCGGTAGAAACAGTCCGAAATACTTCTTGACAGCAAAATTATGAAAATTCAAAAAATAAATAGTTTAAAGCGCAATTTACTAGTTATATGACTTCAAATGTGTGTAGGAACCCTCTATGAGTAAGAAAACATTGCTTTTAACGCTCTGAAACTTCAAAGAATTGCCCTAGATCACAAATTTTCGGATTGTGTGTGCAAGACGTTATGCAAGTACAAGTTCTGCAGCCTAGTATATGTAGTTTGACTTCGGCAGTGACCTGTCAAAAGTCTGCGTTTTCGGCCCGTAGTTGCCGAAACATTGGTTTTTTTTAAAAAAAAATTGTGTATATTCGGCACTTACGGGCCGAAATGGGGGAATCGTAACCCACAGTTGCTCGCAACCCATCCTTGCAGAGCCATCCCCCGTTATTTTAACAGGTTTCGGCGCGTCATAGCCGAATTTTGTTTGGTTCGGCTCGTAGGTGCCAAAGCGATACAGAAGGGAAAAATTGTCTCGTTGGGGGCTTAAGAGTAAACTAGAGGGGCCAAAAAAGCAAATTTCCTGAAGAAAAAAAACGCATGAAAGGAGGACCAAACACAAATAGTGCCACACATATGCATGATGATGAAGCAAGAAATGGTTATGGATTATGAGTTAGATAAAGAATTGCGGTCGAGTTAAATGTGAGTTAAGTCTAGCTCACATTCATATATCTCAACACGGTGTCGCCTAAGAGATATGAACTCTCGTGGAGAAACCCCTCAACATTAACTCTTTCAATCATTGCGAGACTTAATTTACACGTGATATATCTCAATAAAAAGTTTATTGACGAAACTCACATATACTTGGAGGTAGACAAGTGAGATTACATGTTCGAACCACATAAAATATCTTTGTGACTATTAAATATGTGCTTACAATGACTTAAAAATAGATATTTGATAACGTTCAAAATGTGCGAAAAAATAAAACATATTTAAAATATGGTTTTTTGGTATTAAACCTCTCTGATTTTAAAGGAAGGGGACCCTGATAATTTAAAGTTCGGCTAGATAAATAAAATGACTAAGAATTGTTTCCACCAGGAATCAAACTCGGATTCACATATTTAAAATATGGAAAATACTAAACAGTGCCTTCGGGGCAATGGTTAAACATGTTAAAATAGAATTTTTTTTCACGAAATGCGTGTATTCAATACCTCAAAAGTATAAAAATTATCTTTTTAAACATTAATTTTATTTTTTATTTCCGTTTTTGGTATGTTTAACAAGTGTACCGGGGACACTGTTTAGCATGATCCTTAATTAGAAATTTCCACAGCTGCTTTGAATATGAGTTCAACCGCTTTTTCCATGCAGAATTTCAGCTTATGTTCATTTATGAATTCCTTTTGGGTTTTCGAAGTGATTCTTAATGTCTTCATATAGCTAATAACCGTAACAGTTAAACCCTACAATCACAAACGAGAGATAAAGTGTGTCAGAACTCAAATTAGGTAATGGGATCTTATCTTTTCGGACCCAAGCATGTATGTATATAAAGTATTTGATCTATGTTATGATATACTACATCCATTCCTATAAGTTCTTTGTACTTTTTTCTTTGCTACTCTTATATGACAAAGGTACTAGTAGTACACATGCTTATAATACGTTTTTCTTTTACACCATATATGTATAAGTTTTTTTGTTTATGACAAGCTTAAAATACACAACTTTACATTCTTTTTATCAAGAATACAAAAATAGAGGATGACGTGTAAGCTAGCTTATGACTTATAACTTATAGTTTATAGCTGATAAGTTAATTGAAGTGTTTGGTAAAATTAGCGGTTCAACTAGCTGATAAATATAAAATGACATAAAATAACATTCTTAATTAATAATAAAATTCATTTTGCACTTTATCTTCCTATTATACCCTAATTTTAACCACTTATAAATTCATTTTTTTTACACATTTACTCTTTACAAAAAAAATTAATATATTATGTACAAAGAAACAACAAATTTAATTTGTTATGTACAAAAAAAAAAAATCCTTAGTTTTCAAAATATATAGCATTAATTGGTTTTACTGAAAGAAAGCTATAATAGACAAAATATAACTTTAAATTATCAAAACGAAAAATAATTTAAAACAATTATTTTTTCTAAAACGAAAAGAAACGGATGAAGTAATAATTACATGATACCTTTTGCTTTGAAAAAACTTTAATATATCTTTTGTAAATGGTAATTAAATAGATGTGCCTCGTTAAAACCTTACTAGAAAAAAACCCAATGGAAAAAAATTCTAGTGAAAGAAAAAGAGTACAACATCCTTTTACATATATCATCATCATAATTGAAAAGATCTCCCTAATGAACATGCAAGAGAGACATACGATGATGTAGGTATCTGTTTTTTTTTTATAAGATTGAAAGAGAAAAAAAAACAAGAACAAGAAAAAAGAAACTAAATGTAGGTATCTGTTGGGGACCGTCTATAAATTTTCTTGTTAAAAAAAGGTATGTATGTTTTAATGTTTGAGGAAGCTTTTGAAAATGATGTAGGTATAGGTTTTGTTTTAAGTGTTAGAGTTATTGTATTTGTGGTAAGATTCTATACTAGCTAGCTATCACATTTTATTTGTATCTTTTTATAGGGTTAAATAGTTCAATTAATTTGAGCTAAAAACTAAATAATTATGAAGTAAAATTATCAGATTTCAAATGTTGATAAACTCAATCAAAATAATTATATATAAATGAAAGGTTGATGGACAAGTTGTAACACTAAATTTTTTGGATGGCAAAATTAATCCAATCCTTCTTTTATTTTATCACTACTTATTTTTATTTAACTATAATTTGGAAATTCCTAATCATAAAAAAAATATATATATAATTTGGAAACTCCTAGTTCCCACCGTTAACATTCCCTAGCTAGTATATTCATTTGAATCATGCATGGCCAATTATCTCATATATTTTTTTTTTTAACAGCTAAATTTTAATTCTCAAAAGAGAGGGAAAATATGCGTAAGCAGATTCATGGTTACCAAAAGTTTGATTAAAGTACTAGTCTACCATATATATATGATTCTTAACGTTGTGGAATTGAAATGTAAAATCTGCAGCATATTCCACAAAGGAAGAAACAAATTTTCCTCTTCTCTTCTTGGAATCCAATCTATATATTTCTTCAACCAATTTATTTTATCTTTTGTATCCACAAAATAAACAAAGATACAAAAGTTAACCAAAATCTATTCATTCATCCACTCATAAAAGGTATGTCGTGAGTCCATGAAATCCATTCATCAACTCCATACCAATTTAGACGTACACACAAGATTAAAATCAAAGCCAAAGAGATCAGATCAGATTAACCATCTAATACATTAATTCTTTCTTTATCATAATAATGATAAAAAAAATCTAATAAACTACTTTGCTAAAAATGTAAAAATAAATAAATATTGAGGGCTCTAAACCCTCAAAAATATTGGCCAATAATTTGAGATTTTCTTGTAGTGACCCTTATTTAATTACTCTCAATTCAACTAACTTACCTATTTTTAATATTCTCTTTCATAATAACTAAGGGCATAAGTGAAATTAAACATTTAAAACATTTGAAAATTAGTCAAAATTTCTTATAAAAAGGACCAAGTTTTTTTTCTTCCAAATTGTTCCTTATAAAAAGGACCGGGGGGACAATAAGGATGAATCTGTCAACATGCTCACATCATCCGAGTTAATAGCATAAAACGGACTAATGTCTATGATAAAACCTACAATTTATTTGACAAAATTCAAATGTCTGGAATAGCCATATATCTAGATCTGCTACGTTGACGGTGCTAATTAAAATCATTGAATCTGCACTGAATTTGGATCGAATCACACCTGCAAATCAAAACAAACACCGTATTAAGACAGGACAAAACCAAAACTACGTACTAAGACGGGATAAAACCAAAACTCCGCACTGAGACGAGATTAAAACAACACCGGATGAAAAAATTCACGAAGAAGACTCAAACAAAACCTAAAAATATGTGGGTATCATTTATTTAAATAAAAAAGAAATAAAAAACGATCATGAGGTGTGATTCTAGATCAAAATTGATCCTAAACCACCTCTCTCTAATGGTTGAAACAAGAAAAAAGCAAAAAAAAAAGGCTTGTTAAGTGGTGTGGCGGCTGAGAGGAGAAGAGAATTTGTTATATCCAACTGTGATTACCTATGAAGTAAGAGTTAATCCATTTGAGAGAGAGTATCATTATCGGGTACATATCGGGTACTTGTACGTGTATTGTATGTCTTCGATGCGCACAGACGTGTATCTTTTTTTTTTGTGGCAACGGGTACGCGCGCGGTACTGTTGTGGTACGCGCGTGGTACACCAATCCAAAAATGCGGTTATTTTTTTTATAATATAAAAGTAGCGGTTCATGCTAAAAAACAATAACAAAGTAGCCGTTGGATTTATTCACTCATTCATTGAGAAGGAATATGCTCAATTCAAAGAGAGCTAAAAATTTAGTTTTTATTCATAAAAATCTACATATTTTCTCGAGAAAGAGAAATAGTAATACTTATAATGTAAGAGTAAAATAAATGTGGGATATTGGTAGAGATGGTGGGATATTGCTTTTTAATTTAGTATTTTGATGTTTTTGAACAATTTGAATTACTTTTAAAGTGTGGTGTGGTATCTTTTATGTTTAATATTTTCTTTAATAATATAATTCTATTATTTGATTTATATAATTATATTAACTTTTTTCATAAGAACATACCCGTACCTTAACTTTTCTAAATATGTCGTACCTCGTACCAGTACTCGTATCGGATACCTATACCGTACCCACACCTAAGCAACATAACCATGACAAATAAAAAATTGGGCCAAGCATGGGCAAGTGCCCAGGCTGGCTGGGCTTCACCTCCGCCCCTGCCTATGCCTACTGCTAGTGATCAAGGCATTTCTGACAAAAGTGAGAGTTCTTCTAAAGCCCCTTTTTTCAATGGAATTGAAACTCTACATTATTTACCCGGTGGAAAAGTAGAATGTATAGTCATATTATGAGCATAGATGAAGAGCTATGAGACTTAATTGAAGATGGAGTTGATTTCAGGGGCGGATCCATGTACACCTCAGGGAGTACGCCCAAAAGAAAAGAAAAAAAGAAAAGGAAATAAAGATGTTGTTGAAGTGTGATTGTCCGTTCAAATAGAAGAGTTATCGGTTGAGCAGCGAACAATAGAGTTTAAATGTCGTCAACAGTAAACACAATCACGAGATGACTCAAATAATTTTATATAATTTCAATTTCTTAATTCATATATATATATTTCGTGTGTTATTAAAAATATTAACGAAGTAAAAAAATTCGTCCTCGTAAACATAATTAAATTGGTAGAAATATTATAATATGTAGATGTCGAAAATCGAATGCGAATTTTTCACTTATTACTTTAAGGGTGAAATTTTTTGTCAATAAATAATTCTTTAAAAATTTGACCGTAGAATCTGCACCACCTGATTCAAAGTCCTGGATCCGCCACTAACTTCATTCCTAATGTGGAGTTTGTAAAGATAATTGATAAGAAGGTCTGCAACTTGAAAATGTGATAAAATGGTGGATTTAGAGATGGAGGGGCAAGGTCAATCTTGTGATTTGTTTGTTTTCTGATTTTTGGAGAAGTGAAGGAAATGAATGTTTTGCTTAGGTCTAGTTCCTTACGGTCCATTTGGTGTTCATGATAGGATTGAGACACGATAGGATAATGAGTTGGATAAGAATATGATATGATAGTGGCAGAATAACATTTATGATATCATGTGTTTGGTTGGTACACACATGATAATAACTAGGATATCATTGTTTTATTTTTTTTAAGAAAAATATTGTTTATGTTTCTATTTCTGTATTTCTAATTTTATGCATATTCATCTTATTTTTTCAATAATTTTTCTTATTGACTATTTTATTCTCTTTTTTCTTTTAATAGATTGTTGAGTTGATCGTATTAATCTGTTTTGTTACTATTTTTATGAGTATAGATTGTTCTGTTTTGTTCCAAT
This sequence comes from Trifolium subterraneum, assembly GCA_951799995.1. Classification (NCBI taxonomy): domain Eukaryota; kingdom Viridiplantae; phylum Streptophyta; class Magnoliopsida; order Fabales; family Fabaceae; genus Trifolium; species Trifolium subterraneum. Next base: position 40,839,626 of record OX637468.1, read on the forward strand.
CTATAATATGTTTTGTTTATATTTTTAAGCATATCATCTTTTTTTGTATTTATCTTATAATCTTTATATATTTTTTGTATTTATCTATCTAGTTGTTAACCCGACTAAAACTAAAGATTAAAATAACAAAGAGCCAATATGACAGGATTAGTGATAGGTTTAACTTATCATTTCCTATTGGTGCATCAAACAACAGACACTAGTACAAAAAGGGCTTTTAACGTCGGGCGAAAATGACTTTTCACATCGGTTGGTCCCCAATCGACGTACTTACCGGCGTAGTTGTAAGTGAAGGGTTTTCACGTCAGGCATGTGAAGTGAAAAGTGGGGTTTCCACGTCGGATGCACTTATTCCCCGAAGTGGTATTTGAATTTCAATTTTTTTTATTAAAAAAAAAAGGGAATTCCATGTCGGGTTTTCGTATACCCCAAAGTGAAAAGTGGGGATTTCACGTTAGTTTTTTATCAAAACCGACGTGGAATCTATTACTTTTAAAAAAAAAATTTGCTGCTGCTGTAGTATTACATGATGGGCTGACATTAGGCATATAATGCAGGGCTATAGGGATCTTATTGTGACTTCTAAATATTCAAACATAAAATAAATACATATGAATTATGCCTAAAAGCCTATAAACTACAAATATATAGTATAGTTACATGACAAATGTGAATTTGATAACCAGAAAAAATATAAGTCATCACATAACACTAACAAGTATATATAAGTCAATCAACACTAGTGTTACACCGTCAAACGTAGACATTATATTAACGGAAGGAATAGAGAAATAAAAGGAGAGAATCAAAACGAGGGATAAGAAAACCTTACATAAAACAAGCCTCCAAGTGATTTCAAAACCATCAATTGAAAACACTGAACCTAGAGCCAATAGCTCTCCTCTGTTCTACAGAAACTTTATACATAATAGGATGTTGTCTTCTATATCTTCCAACTTCAGGAATAGCTAATGCAGAATCCAAATCTTTATTAGGAATGGCCAAACCAGTTTCAAATTATACCAACTAATGAAATTCCATATATCGTCCAAAGTGTACAAAGAAAATTTGAATTGTGTGAAGGATATAACTTCTAATAACATGCGAATAAACCAACGAAGAATTAATCCATTATAATAAAGACAAAGTAATAACATGATCAATTCATAGTTAACTAGTAGAAAGAGAGACTCCCTACTCTGTTAAACAGAAGCTCAAAACAAGCTTTGCGATGACACATGAGCATAGCAATCATACCAAAATTTAGAACCAAAGCATCCTGCTCCTGCCTTTAGGGTGGCTCATTTTAACCGGTTATCATGGATTAACCATAACTAAATCCATATCCAATTCTAAAAACCGGTTAATTATGTTTTGGTTTTATAACCAAATCCATTGTTTTTTTATTTGGATATCCATAACCAATTAATAGATGACTATAACCAAATTTTATGTCCAAATTCTTTAAAGTTAAAATTCAAATCAATTTTTTTCCCGAAAATATTGGAAACTTTTTTTTAAAAAAAATCGAAATTTTTTTTTCAAATAAAATATCGGAACTTTTTTCCGAAAATACATCGGAAATTTTTTTTCCAAAAAAAACTCCGGAATTGTTTTTATCTGAAATCGAAACTTTTTCCCCTGAAAAAATCGGGAATTTTTCCACGAAAAATCGGGAACTTTTTTCCGGAAAAAAAATCGAAACTTTTTCCGGAAAAAGATCGGAAACATTTTTTTTCCAAAAAAAACTCCCGGAGTATTTTTATCAGAAATCGGGAACTTTTTTCGAAAAAAAAATCGAAAATTTTTCCGGAAAAAAGATCGGATTTTTTTCCAGAAAAAACTCCGGAAGTGTTTTTATCTGAAATCGAAACTTTTTCCCATAATCGGAAAAAAAATTTCAAGAAAAAACTCCGAAAGTGTTTTTATCTGAAATCGGGAACTTTTTTACGAAAAAAATCGAAAGTTTTTCCGGAAAAAACTCCGGAAGTGTTTTTATCTGAAATCGAAACTTTTTCCCGGAGAAAATCGGAAACTTTTCTCCGGAAAAAGTTTGAAAACTTTTTTTTTCCAGAAAAAACTTCGAAAGTGTTTTTATCTGAAATCAAAACTTTTTCCCCGAAAAAATCGGAAACTTTATGAACGATGAATAACACAATTAAATAGGGGGTTATGGGTTTGTTTATATCGAAAGACTATTAGAAATTCAATTGATAAAAAGACGATCAATCCATTGGTTTGAGGAAAACTTCGTTATGATTCTATCATCGGTTCACAGAAAATAATGTTTATATGTTCATGCCTTGATTGGCTTATAAAACCGATTATACAAGCGATAAACAATTTTATACGAATTCATTCGATTAAGCAAAGAATGCGTTCAACTAACCATGATAGTGAACAAGCGTCACCTAAAACACGGTTTGTATCATGAGATAATTCAACCAATCCCTTTTGCTAAGCGCTAAAAACCTATATAAATTCCTATTCGAAGTAGTCATACAAGCGATGAATTAATCTGAAAAGTCTCACAAATATAACTTGAAACAGAGATTAAGCATCTCTATATTCGAGTTTCATAAATAAATAAAGAGCATGAATTGATAAGAGAAGACAATAAACAAATAAACGGAATTACTATTAAGAACTGAACCTCAAGAAGTCATGAACGATGTTTCCGTAACCGATGGATCAAAAGAGAGATTAGTTCTCCATAGCAAAAGCTTCCATAGGGTTTCTGAATTCGAGAAAAACAGAATGAGCAGCCCTAGCTGTGTTTTCTAGTTTAAATATTACGGGCTCCAAAAGTTACGGACCGAAAACATAAGTTTGGGTAAAAAATAATTAAATTACATAAAGTCTGGAACATGACGCAATTATTTGACACATTTGCGCTCCGAACTGGGTTCTGGCCTCAACATGAAAGTTGTAGATATTTCTCTTATCTTTCCAACGCATTTTCCCGCGTCTCAATCCGATATTCGTAGCTCAAGTTATGACCTGCGGAATGGGAATGTGTCATAGTATTATTTATTCAGAAAATAAGTGCGAAAATAAAATAAAGTTAGAATTAAACTTAAATATAAAAACACATTAAAATAGTGAAAATAGTAAATTAAATCATAGGAATACATTAGTACAATAGTAGAAGAATGTGCATTAAAATGCACTGATCAAATTCTCCCACACTTGAACTTTTGCACTCCGAGCAAAACTTAGGATTGAAGACTTAGAGTAACAATTTTAAAAACACCAGCAAGCATGCTACAACGACACAAGTAATCAACACATTCTAAGATTCAAGCTACAAACATTGAATTGTTTTTCAAAGATTGACATGACTCTTGTATGTCAACTATCAACGATGATCAAGCGTGCGTGTGTGTACTGCTTATTACTATCAACCAGAGTCATGACATGATCCTTCTCTAAAATACACATTCAGAATACTAAGCTGCCTTTTTCTTTCCTACAACTCAGAGTTTGGTTTCAGATTTCAGCTTGAGGGTAATCGCTGCATTTTTCATGTTCTCGCAGGCTTTTTGACTTGTATACGTAGGGACACTACTTAAGTTCATTTTAGTTATGCTTTAGGTGCCACTCTACCTTTTCACCTGATGGGATCTCACTTGTAATGAGTCCAACCTGTTACTCCGAGTAGAGCACCCTACACCGCATTTGTTCCTCCAATTTCAGGCACAGGAACTCAACATATGTCTTATTGTTCCTCCAGTTTCAGGCACAAGAACTTTTTTATTTTTTTATTTATTTTATAAATATGTAGTGTCCCACCATTTAATCTAGCCATGATCCTACAATCAAGTAATCTAGATTTTTCCCCAAACTTAGTCCTTATCATACCTCTCCATTGTATTCTATACTCAGATAACTTAGGCTAATGATTGTGTATTTTAAAGATTTATCAAGTCATCACTAAGTTTGCAAGTTTTCAGCAGTTGTGCATTTAGGTGCAAAGATCATCATATCAAGTATCAAAACAAAAATTTCACCAATCTTACAACTATATTGCTCTAGTACTAAAACATGTGACCACTCATAACATTTGCATACATGCCAAACACTAATTTTTTTTGTGATTTTTGTTTTTAATATTTTTTTATTTTCTTTTTATATATGAAAAACTAAAATTAAAAATAGCTAAAATGTAAATGTTCCCCCCACACTTAAATCAGACATTGTCCGCAATCTAAAAATAAGTATAAAGTGCGAAAAGGAAGGAACACACCCGAGGGGTTAAGATGTAGCTGCTAGAGCTTCCATGTCTGGTGGTTTTGGTGGAGGCCTTTTTGTACTTCGAATACATGAAATGGGAAAAAGCAAATAGCAGATGAACTTAGATATTAGAAAAAAAATCTGGTGGCTTGGGAGGAATAGCCAGCACATATGGTACATCTGCAATAACAAAAGCATGGAAATCAGACAATCCACAGTTAGTTTGTGAGTCAGATAAAATAGGTGGAAGAGATGCACAGATGGAGAAAGACAGCTGCATGTTGTGTGGCTTAATCAGGGACTCCGCCAACAATGTTTCTTCTATGGACACTGGTTGCTTACGGCTGAAATCCTCATTTTTGATGTCAAATTCAACTGTTATTGAATTTTCTTGAATTGTGGCACAAGTGGTTGGCGGCAGCAAAATGTCTTCACCTAAAATGGCTGCATTGATCTCATGACAAACATCGTAAACACCACATTCACAAGAAAAAATTTCAGAATATTTATCTACCTCAAGCGAAGCATATAATTCATCCAAATCAGATTGTAAAGCATTTTGTGGTGTAATCTCTTTCATGCATTCACTTGAGTTCATGTTATTTATTTTGTGTTCATCAGATGGAACAAACACACTTTTAATAGACTCACCTGGAGATTCATCAAAACTTGTATCACATTGCATTACCTCCAGTGGTGCAACAGGTCGTACATCATCATTCAACATCTTGTTCTCTTGAATTTGATGGCCGGTGGAGACTATTTGTTCAACTTGATCAGGTTGGACTTTTATAACTTGAAGAGATTGCATATGTTGTTGAAATTGCAAATTATCTTCAACCCTTTGTTGTTGAAATTTTAAACTATCTTCAGCCATTTGCTTATTAATTTCAGCCATCTGCTTGATACCATCTTCCAAACAAGATTGTGTTTTAGATTCCACTGATTCATTTTGCTGATATGGCCAAATAGTCTTCTCTTCAAGATATAAATTTTGTTCCCCATAGTATTTTCCTTGAAAATCACCTACAATGCAAAATTCAGCGTCAGAACCTGTAACACAACAAAAACTCAAAATGAAAATTGTTAGTAATGTTAGTGGATTATCAATTTTACTAATTTTAATCAGAGATTCCCGGCAACGGTGCCAATTTGATCGCTGTCGTTTCGGGATCAAAATATTTTTAATTAAAGAGTAGTACAAGGTAGTTAACCTTGGTCGTCTCACAAGGATCTCTAATTTGATAATTAGTAAAAATAAGAACGATGAATAACACAATTAAATAGGGGGTTACGGGTTTGTTTATATCGAAAGACTATTAGAAATTCAATTGATAAAAAGACGATCAATCCATTGGTTTGAGGAAAACTTCGTTATGATTCTATCACCGGTTCATAGAAAATAATGTTTATATGTTCATGCCTTGATTGGATTATAAAACCGATTATACAAGCGATAAACAATTTTATATGAATTCATTCGATTAAGCAAAGAATGTATTAAGCTAACCATGATAGTGAACAAGCGTCACCTAAAACACGGTTTGTATCATGAGATAATTCAACCAATCCCTTTTGCTAAGCGCGAAAAACCTATATCAATTCCTATTCGAACTAGTCATACAAGCGATGAATTAATTCGAAAAGTCTCACAAATATAACTCGAAACAGAGATTAAGCATCTCTATATTCGAGTTTCATAAATAAATAAAGAGCATGAATTGATAAGAGAAGACAATAAACAAATAAACGGAATTACTATTAAGAAATGAACCTCAAGAAGTCATGAACGATGTTTCCGTACACCAATGGATCAAAAGAGAGATTAGTTCTCCATATCAAAAGCTTCCATAGGGTTTCTGAATTCGAGAAAAACAAAATGAGCAGCCCTAGCTGCGTTTTCTAGTTTAAATATTACGGGCTCCAAAAGTTACGGGCCGAAAACATAAGTTTGGGTCAAAAATCATTAAATTACATAAAGTCTGGAACATGACGCAATTATTTGACACATTTGCACTCCGGACTGGGTTCTGGCCTCAACATGAAAGTTGTAGATATTTCTCTTAGCTTTCCAACGCATTTTCCCACACCTCAATCCGATATTCGTAGCTCAAGTTATGACCTGCGGAATGGGAATGTGTCAAAGTATTATTTATTCAGAAAATAAGTGCGAAAATAAAATAAAGGTAGAATTAAACTTAAATATAAAAATGAAGTCGCAAAGTTTTTCACAAGAAAGGGGGGGTTTGAATTGTGAACCTTTAAAATATTTCCTATAAAAATTGTCAAACACAATATGCTTGAAGAATATAATTAGATTGTTAGTTAAAACAAATATTCAAAAGTGTTGTAGTCTTGAGAACGATCTCCCAACACTCTGACAGTATATATATAACTATTAAATTGTGATTTGTGTGATTAGTGATTGCATGTATTAAATCAGAGTAAGGGAAAAGAATGCACACAACAATTTATCCTGGTTCACCCAAAATGCTTGGGCTAGTCCAGTCCCCACACTCCTTGTGAGATTGTCCACTAAGAGATGCTAATAATCTCAAGTTACACTTCCTTTGATCTAGATCCAAGACCAAATAATCTTCTAAGCCCTACAAACTTAATCTACCTCAGTCACACTGACTATGAAGGTGTCACTCAATTAGTAGTTACGTACTAACTTGAGCCAATGGTTACAATGATGAAGAATTTTGTAATCAAAACCTATTCACTCAATACACTATGAGAAGCTTTGAAAATGGATGGATAAACTCTCAAAACACTCAATGGATATTCTGATCCTATATATATGAATTACAAATCTGAGTGAGAGAGAAAGAAGAGCTAGCTCTTGATAAAAACTTGTAGTGGAGACTCTTGCTTTTCAAAGTTGCCAAGGACCTCTATATATAGATGAATGATGATCAGAGAGTCTTGGCCACGAAGTATATCCGTTGGAAGCTTGAAAATAACGGCTAGTAGCTCTGCATAATGACAGCTCATGTATTTTGAAGAAAACTGATCAGTCCGAGATTGATCTCCAAAGTTTCTTCTTCTGACTTTTGAAAGAGGAAATGTTCCTGTATGTTGCTTAACAAACAAGTATAGCCGTTGTACAGCTTTTGGATAACCTTTGAACAGCTGTATGCAAGCTGGTGTCACTCCAAGTGAATGTTTTCTCTTTCCAGCATTGGTCTGAGACCGTTCTCCAAATTCTGGCCGTGACTGAATTTCTTCCCTTTGATGCAAGGAAGCTGAAGCACGTAAAGGCCAGCTGTTATGGATAAAAACAGCAGCTGGAGGTTGTACTTGATGTTCCACAATGTCCTTGTTGCAAGTACAAGTGTCATAGAGAAAGAGAAACAACATTGGAGAATGTTCTTTCTTTATTCCTTTAAAGTACAAGTCAATTTCAAGACTAGGTTGTGCTGTCTAAATTTCCATGGTTCATACAAGATCAGTTCCATTAATTGAGTATAAAAATATCCTTGTGTCATATGCTCAATCTTCACATGTTCAAACATAGAACTTGGTAAAAATAGTAAGTTTTCTATTCATGAGAGAAACCTTTGCCTTAAATGATCTCTTGGACTGTAGAGATTTTGTGAGTGAAGTCCAAGATAAAAGTATCATTTGTCTTGTACATGGTTGACTTATCCATAAGTCATTTTGCCTTGATTGTGTGAAAATGATGTTGCGCAGGTTTCAGAGATCAATCTGAGACCGTTCCCCAAACTTTTGTTTTTATCAAAATAAAAACATGATATTTGATCTAAATAGCTCAATTGTTCCTAGCTTAATTAAAACACTCAAAAGCACTTGTTAGATACCAAAAAGATTAGAATTACACTTAAAACTAATTAAGAGGTTTGTTATCTTTAAAACATCAATTTGGGATTTTGCCTCAACAAAAAATACATTAAAATAGTGAAAATAGTAAATTAAATCATAGGAATACATTAGTACAATAGTAGAAGAATGTGCATTAAAATGCACTGATCACTACGCTCTTTCTACTTTGGTCATATATTCAACTGTAGGCAGGTTACCTAACACTGAGGTCAGTTGCATCTTTAGCTTTTCTAATATTCATATTTCATTCTCTAATTATCCAAATAGTTGGGATTGAAATCCTTATAATGCAAAATTGATTTGAATTGCTTATAAGCTGAGAATGAATCTCCTATAGTAATTTAGCTATAGATTTTTTATGATACTATTGTGAATAAATATGATAAGTGAGTGAAATAGTTAGACACATAATTTGAAGTCTTTAGTTGATTATGCAAATTAAGAAGAGTTGGATCATATTTTGTTCTTAATTGTTTGGAGAAGACTATGTTTATGTGTTATGTGATACTATTTTTAGTATTACTATTCATTTGGTTTAAGGGTGATCAAAGTATTTCCACAAATTAACAATGGTCATAGTACCATATTCTCCGAATGGTCTTAGTACCATATTAAAATGGCCTCGGTGTCATTTTTATTGATATTGTAGTATCAATACGAGTGATATCGTAGCACCACTGGTATCGTAGTACATTGACTCATAGATTGATATTGTAGTATCAATACGGATGGTATCGTAATACCACTGAGTCATAGATTGATATCGTAGTATCAATTTGAGTGGTCTTAGTACCATTCAAGAAGGTGTGTTCTTTGACCGATTTCTATCGTGCAATAGCAAATCGGTATACAGTTGTAACTGAGCTGTTTTATCTTGGGGACTTCGTGGTTGATAGTCTGTTTGCACAATTTTGGGCAGTGTCGCGAAACGTTTTAAAGAGAGCGACCTAGTCCGTGACTCAACCCGGTAATATCTTCGGTGGCTGAATTTCTACTACCTATAAATACAAGACTGATTTGCAAAGGATTGACTACCGAATTCAACTGATTCTACTGAGTTGCTGAAAATCTGCACTACCAAAAAAAACACTCGCACAAAGACTAAGGTTCTGAAAGCTCTGAAACTTTAAAAGTTTCAACACTTTGTATTTGATTATATCTTTGAAAAAATGATCTAGTCTTAGGTGCATTTGTTTATCTATCTTATTTTATATAAGTTTAGAAGTCTCTTCCTTGTGTGCTTGAGCAACTTGTAAAGTCTCTTGTTAATTAGTTGTAACTTGAATATTGTTGAAGTCTTTTGCTTGTGTGCTTGAGCATTGATTGTAATCTTTAGTGATTATAGTGAACTCTCTTGGAAGTACAAGTAAACTGTACTACTTTCATTTTGTGAGAAGAACCAGTATAAATTTATTGCGTGTCTTTCTCTCACTCTCCTATCTTCATTTAATTGTGTTTTACTTGTTTTATTTCGCTGCAAGACTACTTCTTTGAGAAAAGTTTTTAAACTTACCAAAACACAATTCAACCTTCCTTCTTGTGTTTTTCACACCTTACAAACCCTCTCTAATCTTACACTTGATGTTGGTGAAAACCTCTTTCCAAAACCCTTGTTTTTCTCTGCTTGCGGCTGCTGAAAAAACAAGACATATATACTAGCGATCTCACGCCTGGGGCGCCAACACAATGGCCACCATCCAGTTCTCCACAAAATTTCGTCTGAGGCGAAAAAACCTCCGCCTGGGACGCCAAAATAGCACCACGAGTTTTCAAGGTAATTCCAACATGGTCTCTTTGTTTTTTACCTTTAAAAAGTTTTAAGTTAAAAAAATTACAAAAAAAAAATAGTCCTTCGTATTAAGATGTAAGTAGAAATATTAATATAAACCCTAGTTTATTCTTTTTGTGCATCCACCAAGGAGGGGTGGTTTTAGGGTCAATTTTTGATCTAAAATCACCCCTCTAAATTGTTTTTCCTTTTCTTTTCAATTAAATAAGTGATTATCCACATAAATTTGGTTCTTCGTTTTTTTGTTTTTAAGTTTGTGGTCGTCTTGTGCGGCATTGTTTTTGTGGTCGTCTTGTGCGGCGTTGTGTTTGTGGTCGTCTTGTGCAGCGTTTGTTGGTTTTGCATTGCGGTGTTTCGTTGATTCAAATTGACATATCTACATCAACTCATTACAGATCTGAAGATTTTGAAGACTCGGACGTCAACGTTGCAAATCCGAGAATATGAATATTCCGGTGACTATTATTGTGTCATATTTGTAGGCACTTTCATGATGCCGTTGTATGCTATTAACCTAGGTGCTGCAAGTTTGTTTGTAGATTCACCTTTTTCAGTTTTTAGCAATCTTGAATTTGTAATGATCTATGTATTTTCAATTTGAATGAATGAATCCTTATTTTTAGTCAAAAAAAAAGTTAATCCTTTTACTCAAATTTCTATTTAAATCATTCACGTGGCTAGCAGATTGTCATATGTGGACAACTTAGAAAAGTTTCACAAGGAAGTTTTATACGAAATTAACTCAAAATTTAATGGAAAGTCGGACGAAATTAACTAATAAATTAATGAAAACGACGAAATTTATATTTACATAAGTAATATAAGAAACCAATTTAAAACTTTTTAAAAGTAAAATTGAAATCTAAAATAATAAACGCAAGAAATAACCAAAGATGCAATTAAGATTTTTTATTAATTTTATTCATGCAACGAGAATTTTTTGTTCTATTTTTTTTTGTACAACACAACAATATATTTCCTTATTTATTGAGATATTTTTTAAATGGGCTAACATGTATATAATGCAGTTTCTTTTTAGGGTTCTTTCAAATAAAGAGCAACATCCAATCCACGGCCATGGCAAAGGCAAACTGGTCTGAACTCCCTACGGAACTTCTCAATCTGATATCACAAAGAATCGACAACGATCTCGATCTCATTCGCTTTCAATCAGTTTGTTCCACCTGGCGCAACTCTTCCATCTCAAATCACCACCCTCATACTAGCTTGCCCTCTAAGTTAAAATCAGGTTCCATCTCTAAACACATTCTCCTCCTTATCAAACCACCACCACAACAAGACCGAGAAACTCTCCAACCCTGGTTGATTAGAATTTCCAAAAAGTCAAATGGCGAAACACAACTCTTCCACCCACTCCGATTACGTGACTCCAACTTTCCTTATAGCTTTCCTTACGAACTCGACTTCAACAAACTCTATGTCGTCCATTTGGGAAACCACTTCGTCAAGTACAGTCACAGAGATGATCCGACCATTCAAAAACAGTCCCGCATCTCCCGATATAAACAGTTACTTTCAATGTTTCGATCTCAAATATCTTTTAAATCTGGACATGGCCTTGGAAAAGAGGTTGTTGCTGTAACATGCCATGGGAAAAAACCTCTCGCTCTCGGCATGTTGAACCGTAATGGCTATCCGATGCTATTCCATTGCCGCAAAAAGAGTTGGACGGTGATCCCTTGCATGTCAACGTTCTTTCAAGACATCTGTGTGTTTAAAGAGCGGTTTTGTGCGGTCAATAAAATTGGTCGAACAATTGCGTTTGGACCGGACTATAGTTACCAGTTATTGGCTGAGTATGTTGATGGAGGGGACATGAAATTCCTGGTAGAGAGTGAGGGTGAGTTGTTGCTAGTGGACATATATGACCGGCATTGTTTTGGGTTCCCCGGCGAAAATGGTTTAAGGCTTGATGTGTTTAGGCTGAATGAGAAGGAGAAAAGATGGGTCAAGGTGACGAATCTAGGAGATAGAGTGTTGTTCTTGGGGAATGGATGTTCGTTTTCTGCTCCTTTTACTAAAGGAGGGAATTGTGTCATCTTCATTGACGAGGCCTTCCACTCTTTTGACAACATGCATTGTGGAAAGTGTGTTTTTCACTTGGATCATGGTCGTCTTTCCCCTTTGTCTGATTATCCACACTATTTGAACTTGTTTTGGCCTCCTCCGGATTGGATTGTCAAATGTTCCACCCCCAAAGTGGATCATGAAATGTAGCCGTCATTTGAAGAGTATATTAACTTGCTTTGAATGTATATTGCATTTTTGTGCTTAGTTTCTGTTCTTCTTACTATTTATGTCCCAACACTATATCGATGATTGCCAACAGTATTTTATTTCCTAGAAGACTTGGTATTTTGTTTCAATTCCTAGTATTGTTCATGTTTGATACATTATAGAGAGTTGATCTAGTTAGTAATTTTTAATTGATTATTGATTCTCACCCTTTACTTTTATGATTTTTCTTTTTCAATGAATCTTCTAATGTTATTATCTTGCTTCTTTTTCCTTTTATTTCCATTGTATATATCATTATTTGAATGAAAGGATAGTGTGCAATTTGTTTATTAAATTATTCTGTTAGTAAGTATTGTATAAATTGTTCCTGATTTTTGACTTTTGTACGTTCATGGTTGACTTGTATTAAAAGAGTGTGTTATTGGATGTGACCCTAGCACTCTTCTTATTACTTATATGTTACAAATCTTTGGTCACTTTATTTGATCACACTCATAAAAATATGTATTATTTAATTATTTCAATAATATATACTCTTTAATTATTTTGTTTTTCTAACTTTTATTAAACATGTGTGACTAAATCAAACAACCAAATGTTTGTGACCATTTAAAACTTCCTCCTCAATGATTGGGAAGTGATTCTTTCGCATACTTTTCGTGAGAGAAATGCGTGTGCATATTTGTTGGGTAAATTGGGTGCTAACTCTGACTCGCTGCTGATGAATGTTTCTACTCCTCCTAGAGATCTAGTATACCACTTTGTGACGATGCTTGGGATGTAGAATTTATTAGGGAATAAATTCTTTGTAGCTTTTTTTTTTTTGTTTCTTTTTTTGTCTTATGTAACCAAAAAAATCAAACGACGGAATCTTTCTGATCATCTAAAAATTCCTCCTCAAGGTAAGTTCAGCTTTAGCACTATAACTATTCTTGCAAAAGCTACGAAACCAATTGAGATACACCAACATCTCTTGAAATTAAAAAGAGGTATTGAAAGTAAGGATTTAGTTGTACTTTTACTTAATCATGGCAAAATTTTACTGAAACAAGGAAGAAGCCAATAATGCAGAAAGTCATTTTGTACCCAAAATAACTTTATTAGTACCCAAAAAAAACTTAATTATAAATAAGTTAAAAGTATGCTAATTCCTGTACAGCTCATCATGAGTGTTCAGTTTAATTAGATATGCATAAGTTATCATGGTTCTAAAAAGTTGTTTCCCCAGCAGTGAATTGAAAGAATTTTATGTGGATCATGATGTAGATATGAAGCATAGCATAATTGTATAAGCATGAATATTTAAATTAAATTCACAGTAACCGTGTACCTGGAATGATAGAAGAATCTATTGATGACTGAAATTTAGAAATAATGTTGAGAGATGTTTCTACCTCTCACTGATGAGGCAGTTACCATATGTCAGAGAGTGTTAACCTGATGGGATAGTTAACATATACACTCATCAGTGGAGGCAGGGACCTCTCAACAGGCTGACTAGAAAGAACGGCTCAACCCATCACGGCCCGTTCCACATTAAGCCTTATAATAATATCTATTTATAAAATATAAATAAATATGACAAGTAATTATATTTGATATAATACACATTTAATTATATTTTAATTAATTAATTAATTAATTAAAGTAAATCCACAAAATATTTAACAATCTCCCACTTGGATTACTTTAATTAGTTATTAAAATATAACATGAGAATAGTGATAGAAACATCAAATATTAATAATAAAACTTGTCTTCAAAATAGTATAAGAAACATAAGATTTAAACAGTGCAAAAGTTGAATCTAATAGGGCAAACAAAATCATACACGTTAAAACTTAAATTTCACATGAAATAATAATTATGGATTAACATTATAAAATTAAGAATTTATAATCCAATAATGGTCCGATCGAGCATGTAAAATGCTATAACAAAACTCCCACTAACCCAAATATAAAAGATTTTATCAAATCATTATGAGTAACAATACTCGTGTATATAAGTTTATGGTTAGTGGTTCTGCCAATGAGTTTTTAATATTATAAAAGTCATAAAATATCCACATAGGTCTAATAAAATTAATTACTAGCTTATAGGGATAGCCTATTAAGAGAATAATTACTTTTAGTCAAAATCAATAATCGTTCTACAATGTTTGACATTCAATTAATCCAAGTTTTGGTAAAATATCGTGACTATGAAAATCCATAAAGAAATAGGAAACGAAAGAATCTCCAATTGGATTAACATAAACACTTAGTTTAAAGAAAAATAGGATGTGGATTAATGTGGCCACAAGAATGTCAATAATGAACAAATTATGATTATGCAATTCATAAGTACTTTAAGAACACAATATCATACTCGATAGGAGTATTGATATTATACATTGTACTTACTATTTATGACCTTACAAAATGTGTAATGTTGGTAAAAGAGAAGCACAATATATTTGCATGCTAAGAGATTATTGTGCATTTTCCAACAAAGTTGACTTAGACATCTAATTATGATGCTTACCGAGATTAAAGAATCTATTTATATATCTCAGTATAGTAGAATGAGACTGAAATTTAAAGTCTCATAAGTTATGCCATATTTTATTTAGCGGGCAAAATTATCTGGCAATGATTATAACTTTAAGTTATGTGCTTATATCATTGTGTACATATTTTTTATTGATCTCACATATATGAAGAAGAGTGAGATTTTTTTTCATTTGAGCTCATAACATTATGTACACACTTCCATTGATCCCACATATATAAACAAGAATAAGTGGAATTTTCATATAAACAAGAATAAGTGGAATTTTCACCAGTGATCACTAATATATAAATATTATAATCATGTAATTTGACAGTGAGATACTTATTTACTAGTGCAAAATTAGTTGTATATGTGGTTATATCATTTTATTTTATTTTGGTAATAGAGTGTCACAAACTCAACCACATATTTTTCATATGAATATAGCAGAATTACTAATACAAGTGGTAACTCATTGATAATATATGAAATTCAATATATACATAATTTTTCAATGGCAGATATTTATTAAGACTCAGATTTCATAGTTAACCACATATTCTGCATTTAGAATTAAGGAGAATGTAAGTTTTACTTAATAATTTATAACATAAAATCTCCTTATCATAAATAAAATTTTCAAATGTAACCTTCATATGATAGAGTATGATGATTATATATAAAAGGTTTATCATCATATGAGTGAGATTAAGTCTCTAGTATTATAAGATAGGATATGAGACTGTATATATAAAAGGTTTAATATAACTCACTCAAAAAATCTCAAATGCTACAATTATATAGACACACACATTTGAGAAAAGGTTTGGTTACACGCAGCGAAAAAATACGAGACTTACATTTTATTAATTTTATTGAGGATATATGAGAAAATAGTCATTAACTTCCATAAGTGTTGAAAAATAACAATAATATAAATATGTCAAATATAGTGAAGATTGAAAAATTAGATATCTCAAATGTACCATTTTTCATTATTTAGAATAATGACATAAGTTAAATAAAATTTTCTTTATAGAGTTGTTAAACATTTGAGTTTTTGACATATTGCTTTTATAAAATGAGTTTACAAAAAAATATAGAATGATATGGACATTTGAGATTTTGACATATTGCTTTTACAAAAATTAGTATACAAAAATTGTAGCATGATATGGAAGTATCTAATAATTTAAGAGAAAAATACTATAATTAATATCCTCAATATAAGTCTCTATAGTAGTTTTATGTCTAGAATTATGATTTTATAGCTATAGTTAATTTGCATGTACAATTTTTCCTCACTTTATATAGAATGACAGTTAAATTAGTGAGATATTTTTCTCACAAAAAGAATGATTATGTTAAATAATGTCAAACCGATAGGGTATGTCCATCACGTTACACAATACATAGTGAGGATTCTCCCACTTGATAGAGAATGATAGTTGAATTAAAAGTTTGAAAATATTTTAAATAAATATTCAACTATTTCTCTATCACAGAATGATCGTATTGAGTAACGTCACACCGATAGGGTATGTCCGCCACTTAATACAATTCGGGGATAGTAGCAATCCAAAATATTAAAAAAAACATTTAAAAGGTCATTAATTAAAATTAGAATAATATTGGATTGCAAAATATAGATAATAACTACATGCCTTTTAGTATAGTATATTTAGTAAAATGTCTTACTTATTGTAATTTCATTCAAGGGTAGTAAGAGTAATAAATAAGAACTATAGCATTACAATGTACTCTTCTTATGTCACGATATTTTAATAGTGACAAGGTATTTGAAACATAATTAGTATATTAAATTAAAGTACATTGAGTAATAACAACATTATATTAACAACAACACACCGATAGGGTATGATTGTTATCAATGTAATATTGATGATACTTTGCATAATTGCATCCACGATAGGTGATATTACAACTATACAAATCAATAATGTTTATACTTAAAAGAATATGATAAAATAATATCATGAATAAACAATCTATTTAATTTACTCAATACAAGTCATTTTCAAATAATAGAAAGACATGCTTAAAGTATTTTAAATTAGCACATCATAAATATGACTTTAGAATTCATATATATAAAAGAGTATAATAACAAGATTTATTTAAAATAAAAGTGTGTAAAATAGTTTTGTATTTTATCCAGAATGAACTCTTAGAATAAGGTTTTAAATACTTCCACTATAACTTAGAATATAAGATGGAAATGGAGTATTATTGTAAGAAAACAATATATAGTGATTATTGAGTCCTTTAGAATATTCTGGAAAATAATTTCACTTTTATATACATAATTGCACAACAAAAGAGAAGAAGAAATAAATTCTTCATACGTGCAATAACAAATAATAAGTCACAAGAGGTTAAAGAATTTGATTAAATTGTGACTAACCTCATAGAGTGTGACATTCATCCTTGTCTTCAGAGTTATTGACTTTTGATGATTTGACAAGAATACCACTTAATAGCATCATTTCAGAATATTCATGAATAAAGAATAAGCCATTATAACAAAATATATTAGAGACTCTAATTATAAATCAATATGATTTATATAAATATTTGGTTTCAAGGATGATAATCATTTTAAAATTGCCTCAATTTTTAATAAACTTGCACTACAAGAAATTTGACATATAGTGACGGCTAAAAGCCGTAGGTAAAAGTCCAAAAACCGTGGGTAGAGGGTCTAAAACCTATTCCAACGGGTGTTTTGTTCCGTCACCTTTAATTCGCTACACCAACGGAAAATAACCATTGCAATAGCCTATAGCTACGGTATTTTTGACTGTTGGAAAAAGTCTGGGTTCCTTTACCCACAGCCTTTTCCGTTGGTAAAGGTTTCACAATTTTTTTTTGTAAATTTTTTTGGATAGATAATTTAAATTATTTGTTGGTTAAAAATATTTTTTGAATCCACACACTTTATTTTTTTACACTCTATAATCACGAAAATAAAATTAAAAGAAAACTTAAATTATATTGCAAAACTAACAAGTCTTACAAGTATGTCAAATTACAAATAGTTAAAAATATCAAGCTAAGAGCCCCATAATGTATTTTTTTTTTTTGACAAAAGCCCCATAATGTATTTAAAAACATATAAAATCATAACAATCTAAAAAAAATAAAAAATCATATCCAGAACTTCATTGTATAGTTTGCGATTTTCTTCGAGAACTATATCATATCCAGAAGCAGCATGAGCTAAATCGTGAATGTGCATGCCTATAAATAGAAGTGGAAATTAAGATATGATGATGAAGCATCTAATTCAACAGCTAGAAAATAAAACAGAAAGGATTGGAACAACATTAAAATGTGAACTTAAGATAAATTAATCACAAATTGTTATAGAAGTATTACCTAAATTGGAGAACTCCTCATGAAATTTCATTTGCATGACCTGCATACCAGCTTTGGTGGTTTGAACTGTATGCTTTAACTCCTACAAAAAAACACAAGGATATCGATATTTTATAAACAAATTGAAGAAATGTTAATTTAAATTGATTAATATCTTTGCTGCTCCTACTTGAATATCTTTGTTTCTTACTATAAATTGATTAATATCTTTGTTTCTTAATAACTATAATGGTATTACTAAAGGTGAAAAGTATCATACCTGTTCATCCTAGATTGCAATGCGATGCTTGAACTCCTCCACGACTTTAGTCAAAACAGATTCAACCAACTGTTCCATGCAGAAGAACAATATTACTTTAGTATTATGAGTATTGAGTGACAAGATTGAAATGTAGCAGCAAGAGACTATAGTGTAGTACTGTAGTGCTATAGATGGGACTGTCAATTCTGCATTCAGGGTGCATTTTTCAGTGTTTCAAGAAAATGAAACGGCCACACAAACTAAAAGGAAGAAACCCCTAAACGATTTTGTTTTAGATATCTGTCCAATTTTTAGATGCATACTACTTATGGGAGAAATGGACTCGCACAAATTATGATCATTTATGATAAGGAAGTATTTTATATCAATTGTACATATCACACAATAGACAAAAAGGGCGCTCTGTGCTGTGGTTGGGATGTTCAATCTCTCGATGACAAGCGACTCTGTAACCAAAAACAGAGACAACAAGATTAAGAGAATCTGTTAACACTATTTTATCCACAAAATTGATGTTACAACATACTACAAGAATGCCTTTATACAGGCTCTATACTTAACAATTAAGCTAGCTATTTCTTATAGATTATAATCTGTGTTGGTGGACAAAAACAACAAGGTGGTGCTGAAATTTGATTACACTAGTACCAAACCAGGGAAAAGACCTTTTTATAGTGAGACCCTTATCACTACTTATGACTATTACTGATTAAGTTGTATAGTTGACCTTAGTGTATGCAATTGACATTTACGAGTTAAATTATCTCTACTACTCTTTATTAAATAAATTTAATTACTGACAACTTCTACACTACTTATGTGAACCTAGTTATAGTAATTGCAGATCAATGATTTATATTGTATCTATCATGGGGACTTTTGGATTATGTTTTCTTGTGGAATTTCATATAGTAATTGGGAAAGTTCAAAAAGTTCCTGAGTACCCTTGTTGATCTTATTTACTTCAAGGACGAATCTAGCTGGCTTTCAAGCGTCTCTAACTCTTTACAGCTCAGAGGGCCAAGATCTTCTCCCATAAGGTTCCTAACAAGGTAAGGTATAAAAAGGTCAAACACATTTTTAGTGACTTTGTTATAATTAAAGACAGAAGAAAAATTAACGGGAGTAATGACTAAACTTTCCTCCCAATTTATTAACCCACACAACTCAACCAAGCAAATATGTAAAATCAAATATCAGTTTTCAAATTTTTCTCTAGAATCTAATCAATTAGCATCTAAAACTGAAAAGGAAATTAGAATTAAATTAACACCTAACTTTTATATACATCTTTTGCTAATACAACATGATGAACACATGAATCTGTGAGTAAAATCCAAACCCTAACGAGAATGAAAATAGACAGATCTGTGAACGAATCTACGTACCAGCTTGTTCTGAGCCATTCTGAGCCAACCTCTCGAAAAGCGCGGTGAAGATAGGTATCTGCCAATGAGAATGAAGATCGACTGAAAAAAAACTCAAAACTATTGTCAAATGAAGCTCTAAAATGGAAACAAAGGTGATTGAACGATGGCGGCAATATTGCAACAAGAATGGAGAACAACGGTGGCGACGAAACTTATCCGATCATAATTGGTGACGAGATCGAAAATATGCGTGGTTCATGTGATTTTGTTGAGACGTTGAGAAACTGTGAGTGGTGCGAAGGTTTCTGATTCACGACTGTGAAGAAGTGATTGTGAGAGAACGCGATTATTGTGAAGAAAATTTTTTAATTTGTTTTTTTTTTTGACGAATTTTTTTAATTTGTTAAATGTAGTATATATACAAAAAAAAAATGTAATGGAGTAAGAAAAATAAAATAAAATAAAAAAATGTAATGGAGTAGTAATAAGTGATGGAACAATAAAAAAATAAAAAATGAGTTAATATAAGTTTTTTAAGTGAATCAGTTAAGCAGAGAAATTTTTAATTGGGATTAACTAGAAATGCAATTTGTAGCAAACGTTTTGTAGCAAATCATACATTTTGTTGTAGTGATAATGCCTATACTAATGGAAATACCCTGTTGCTATTGTAGCTAGTTAAAAAAATTCAATGCTGATGGTATATGACACTTATACCAATGGTCCGTTATTTGTATTGGGTATATGTTGCCTATACCAACGGTTTTAGTTGCTGTCACTATAAGCAGCCGTTGGTATATGGCAAATTTCTTGTAGTGTTGTTATGATGATATTTAATAGATAAACAACAATGAGGCATACAAATTTTTAGTTCATACATAAAATTTTAGCATATAAAGAAAGTGCAAGATTGCATCATCATTCAATAAAATATATAGTCTACTATTAGCGTGATTCAAATATTTAATTGCGACAAAGCAGATAAGTAACATAATTAGAGAGTTTATAATCTTTGTCACAAATTAAGAACAATTAATTATGAGTCTAGAAAGATCGATCAACTTTAAATATTTGGATCTTTATGCTAAAATAATGACAATATAATATAGTTGAAGAATTTAACTAATAGAGTAAATACACAATTATCCAGAATAGAACTCTCAAAATAATTTGATTTTAGATACTCTCAAAATAGATTTTAATTTTAAATGGAGTTAAATAATGAGAAATAAAATATTAGAGAGTTATAAATTTCAAAAATATTCTGGACAATAGTTACATTTTATGTATATAATTGCTCATTTTTCATTTTCTCAAAGGAGTATAGAATATTTAAACAAATTTCTCCTTATGTACAATTATATAACATAAGTCACAATATTTTAAAAGTAATCAGATTACACTGACCTCAGAGATTGTGACTTTCATCCTTGTATGTAGAGCCATTAGCTCTTGATGACTTTAGGTAGATTCCAAGAAGTCTTTTACGACGTTATCTCAAGCGGTTCATGAAATAAACAAAGAGAAAACTGTTATATCAAGTCATATAACTCTATTTTAATATGATTAAAATAAATCAATACAAGAATGTTAGAATTTTAAATTGTCTTAAAGATTTACAAGTGGACATTTAAATAATAATAATAATAAGGCAACATATAAATTATAGAATATTTGGTGTTGGAATCAACAATATTGAATCTATAATAATTTCAAATGTAACATTTTATTAAAATAATTTATATCGGTGACTATTAAAGAAATTTTACACCGAATATTTAAGACTCAACTATTAAGAATATATTATGTAAAATAGTGCACAATTCTCAATTTTAATTAACACCAAATATTTACATATTTAAGGAATATATTTTCAGTCCCAAAATTATTTGATAAAATTAAACTAGTGTTTTTAAAGAGAAACTGGGCCCAGAAAAAAAAACTGAATTAAGGCCCAAGAAGTGAGAGAGAGAACAAAAAACTCGGTCAAACAAGCTGAATAGTCAGTGCGCGTGTAGCACACGTGCCTGTTTCGCGAGTGGTTGTCGCTTCCGTGTGCTGGCAGTTGCAGGAAAAACGCGCGCGTGTGAAACACGCGCCTGACAATTACCTTCTTTGCCCGGAAAAAGGGAAAACGGGTCGCGATGACCCGGATTGTACCCGGACAGATCTCTCTCTAATGGCGACGAAAAAAGTAGTTTTAAATCGGTTTTGATCGCGAGACTACGACAAGAAAATCCCCATAATAATTTTTGAGAATCATCAAGCAAATAAAAATTTCAGATTGATAAATTAGTTCGGGGTTTAACTAAATCTGGAAGAAAAAATTCTCAGGATCCAAAACGATTTAAGTCTCTTAATTTTCATTAATTTGCTTGATGAATTTCTCACAGAGTAGAGTACAACACATAAAATTTAAGATAGTAACTGTTCACAACATCATGTAAATATAAATGGCCGTTGATGAACAGAATAACAAAACCCAGCACAAAAGCATCATGTTATTATTTGCAGGTTATTTGCTATCGATCGCAATTCATACTATTTATTTTGAAACAATCATGAACATAAATACATATATTTAATTGCTGGAATAATCACAGATGCATATACACAACACAGCAGAAGAATTTTAATATTCATGTATATATACAACAGCATCGATCATTATTCATAGAAGCATATTGGAAAAACGGTATTCATCTATTATGCCATAGGTTTAATCAACAATAGCCATACAACATATCTATCCATGCTCTCATACCAATTGAAAGAATTTTATGTGGACCATGATGTAGATATGAAGCATAGCATAATTGTATAAGCATGAATATTTAAATTAAATTTACGGTAACCGTGTACCTGGAATGATAGAAGAATCCATTGATTGACTGAAATTTAGAAATAATGTTGAGAGATGCTTCTACCTCTCACTGATGAGGCAGTTACTATATGTCAGAGAGTGTTAACCTGATGGGATAGTTAACATATACACTCATCAGTGGAAGCAGACAGGGACCTCTCAACAGGCTGACTAGAAAGAACGGCTCAACCCATCACGGCCCGTTCCACATTAAGCCTTATAATAATATCTATTTATAAAATATAAATAAATATGACAAGTAATTATATTTGATATAATACACATTTAATTATATTTTAATTAATTAATTAATTAAAGTAAATCCACAAAATATTTAACAGTGTAATGTCCCAACATTTTGAAAATATTAATTTCTTGCTACATTTGCAAAAACAACTGTTAATAGTATTCATGTAGGGTGTATGTTTCTAGAGTAAAAGTGCGTACTCAAATAACTTGTCAAATTACATTTTTATAGAACTAATTAACTATTTATACTATGGTTGTTAAAATCGCGATTTAAAACGTAATATCGTAGTTTTTACGTTTTTAGGTAGTAATTTTGAGTTAATCGTTGGTAGAATCGTTTTTGGGTAAAATCGTGGTCTGACACGATTTTGAACGATTTAAATCGTGATAAAATCGATATAGTCGTGGTAAAACACTTGTTTTTTTTACTTCAAAAACTTGTGAAATTTTAACATCTTGTTTTTTTTTATGTTATTTTAGTGATTTGGTGGATAAGTTTTGGATAAGTTTGTGAATATTGCAATTTATTATGGTGATTAGTATATTTTAGCTTTTAATTAAGTTGAAATTTTAAATTATTAATGCATTATAATATCATATATATTATATATATGTCACGTATACAAATTTAATATTATTTTAATATGAAATAAAATCGACGATTTTACATTTGGATATTACGTTTCGATTTTTCTCTGACAACCTTTATTTATACCTGTATTGCAAAATTGAAGAAGCCAATAATGCAGAAAGTCATTTTGTAGTACCCAAAAAAAAACTGTCATACAAAAGTTATAAGTATGCTAATTCCTGTGTTAGACACATATACAGTTGATCATGAGTGCTCGGTTTAATTAGAAATGCATAAGTTTTCATGGGTCTAAAAAGTTGTTATCCCAGCGGTGTAAATGTAACAGTCGAACTCTAATTAATATAATTAACATGATAGAATCATGATAGAATAATATTATCGTATTTTGTACATCAAACTGCCCTTAAAATAGGTGTGGGTCCCATTAGCTAGTATGTTGGCTTCCACTTAATTCTTTGCTTATTTATGTACTCTAAATCTCTAATCACTAATGACACATAATTATTAAAATGGGTTATTATAAAGTCTTAATTTTGTCCGGGTAAGTTTTATAAATGTATAGTATTATGAAGGATAATTCTACGCAAGTGGTCCACCGTGGACGAATGATCTACCGAACATGAATTTTACAAAATTTATTGTTGGATTGAAAGTTTATATCGTATAGATCATCCATAAATTTTTGAATTTTTTTTGAAAATCATTTGATATGTTATTGATACTCATCAAGATTTATGTTATTTAACAACCGTTAATCTTGATGTGTCTCAATAACATATCAAATGATTTTCAATTTTTCTAAATTTTTCTATGGGTGATCTATATGATATAAACTTTCAATCCAAAAGGTGGATTTTGTAAAATTCGTATTCGTTATAGTGTTATTCGTGACTGGTCCACTATGGACCACTTGATGAAGCGATCCATATTAGAATTTACCTATTATGAATTATGAATATTATGAATTATAAATTATGAATATTAGTATAAATTATAAATATAAATTATAATGACTATCTATACCAATAATAAAGGCAATACTTATTCACAGAAAAAAATAGGCAATACTTGAAATTTGATGTAGCCTTTTTTTAGAAATTCCAAAATACCCTTAACAATTTTTATTTTTTTTATTCACACTCTTCTTAAATAACTTCCAAAACCATCTCAAATCATCACCCTTGCTTCTTATATGAATGGGGGTGGAACCCTCCCTGTGCTGGATTAGATATAGGGGTGGATACGAGTTTCTTGTCAGACTCGGCTTTGGTTGGTTCGACTCTTTCTCACTGTCTTTCTGTTCGAGTTTGGACCTTCATACAGGTCAGGTGGAGTGCGTCTTGCTGTTTTTTTGGTGATGTGCGGTTGTTTTTAGTTTGTTTACCTTAGTTGCTTGTTTGCTTAATTGTTTATTTTCTGCTCTATTTTTTCTTTTTGTCTTTTTTAGGAGTATTTCTTATACTCTTTTTTTTTTCTGTATCGAACCTGTTTTTTTTATTTTTAAAAAAGGAGCAGCTGCCTCAAAAGATATATATAAATATAGATAAGAGAAAGATGAACAAAAAAAGAGGGGGACTAGGCCAAAACCTCTTTAAAAGTTAACAAACCTAAAATTAGGTCTACCAAGTTTGTTAACAACAAAACTTTCTCTAATCACATGAGGAATTTCATTCCAAATTGTAAGACAGTCGATATTACGCCCTACGTTAGCTAAGCCATCAGTACAATATTTTCCCTCCCTATACACATGAGAAACTATGAAATTCACACTTCTAATAAGAACAGAACAATTGAACCATCTATTTCTTTGGTTCCAAGGGACCAAAGACAATGATTTAAAAGCAAGCATCACTAAAGTGGAATTAGTCTCTAACCATAAATTTTTCTAGTTGTTATTAGCAGCAATTTCAATGGCTCTTAAAGCCCCTTTAAGCTCAGCACTGAATGCAGGCCCCAAACCTGTGTTCTCAGCAAAACAACCCAAAAGATCAACATCACTGTTTCCAAAAATTCCACCATAAGAAGAACTAGTTAAGTTGCTAGCTCCGTCAAGATTACATTTCACCCAATTGGCAATCGGAGGTTGCCAAACAATTTCTTTTATCACCGGAGCTTTTGGAGGATGAATGGTCACATTGAAATTCTTTAAAATACTAAATTCCCAAATAGAACCTGTAGAACAAGACCTGGTATTATTACCAGCTAGAGTGACGTTAGAAGAAATCCAAGAGATTGCAGATTTCCAATGAGTCAACTTATTGTTGAATCTAGCACATTGTTTATAGCTGACCAAATAGCAGTCATTATATTTAAAATAGCAGACAAGATAGTAACCTTGCACTGGGGAGACCAAGACCTCTCACATAAATTCCAAATATCTTCTAAAGATTGAAATTGAAGAGTGAGGTTCAAAATAGTAGCCAACCAATACCAAATAGAATATGCAAAATTACATTAAAAAAAAGGTGATGAGATGACTCATAAGTGGATCGACACATGGAGAACATTGAGGCGATATTGCAACCCCTAGCCATAAGCATATCGTCTACGGGAACCTATCAATCTCCAAGCTAGCAAAGATTTTGATGGGGGCACATCCTTATTCCAGATAGACTTAGTCCAACTCTTGATAGGAAAATATTTTCTTTTGAAATATAAGCATTCTTCATAGAGAGGTCACCATTAGCCGAGGCTTTCCAAACGAGGTTATCATCAAAACCCTCAACAGGAAGGATTACTTGCTGGACAAGGTTTCTGAGAGAAGGAAACAAGTTATCCAGATACAAAGGGAGACTCTATTGTTGAGTATCAGACTGGATTTTCGTTTCTTCTTAATTTTTAATATATATTATTTTTCCATTAAAAAAACAAACAAAGATAGCATTGTCTACGAGTTTGCGTTTTGGATTAAGAAGATGCTTTAGGATTGAGTTTTTTTTTAACAAATAATACTATAGTTTTTTTTTTTTAACGGCAAATGAAATAATACTATATTATAAGAAGAATTAAAGAGTGGACATGTTTTTATCTTTTATTTATTTTTGACTAAAAAAATATTATATTAAAATAATAATAAAATAATAAACAAATAAATATTTTATTTTAGTGAATTTGATTTGTCCTTGATCTTGATTTGTTTCTTGTGCAATAATTTGTACTCTTCCGTTCCTTTTTATTTGTCGTTTTAGAAAATTTACTACAAATTAAAAAAGTGTATTTTTGCACCTTATCTTCCTATTATACTCTACTTTTATTTTATTTTTTGGAATATATTATGTACAAAAAAATAGGAACAAAACAAAAACAATAAAAAAATTATATTGAAATTCTGGCGATGTCCAGATGGGGTACCGGATGGGGCAACATCTGCTTCAACACAGTTCCCAGCAGAACATAATGGACAATTTAACAATAAAAAAAAAAGAAATTAAAATAACACAGTATGTTGTTAACCCAGTTCGGAGCAACCTCTCCTACTCTGGGGGATACCAATCCAGGAATGAATTCACTACTATAGTTCTAGTTCAAAGATTCCAAAACCTCTCGTTTCTATCTTATCGCCTAGACACTATCTCATGCAATCCTACCTAGGAACTCCTAGATATGAGACGCCCCGTCTCACTTCCTCTTAGCCACACAACCAGCGTGACCGTATAACACTAACAACAATTTGGGAAGAACATACTTCAAACAGATACCTATCTCCGTACTTTAAAGCTTAGGAGTAGATTAAAAGATTACAACTCAACTAAAAACAGTCCTACTCTAGCATCAAGATGATACAAGAGTGGCTCACAAATAAATCACAAGGCTTACAAGACACGAAACCCTAAAAGACTACATCTTTGATATATTTGTTTAAGCTTCGATTTCGGTAAATAAAATAGGTCTGAGTCTTCCTTTAAATAGCCACGAATTAGCATGGGATGATCATGAATTTCGTGCTTCACAAATAGCTTAGATATAGGAAAAATCCAGTACAAACATATTCTTCAAGCAAATCCAAGCAAATCCAATAAATCCCTAAAATATAGGCATATCTTTAGGGACGATGCAAAAAGCGATCTGATCAGGAAATAAACTGAAATCCTTGTCTTTGGGAACAAGCAAGTCGCTTAATGGATTTACTTCACAAATAAAACGTGTGTTTTTCATGTAACAAACTTTGCACATTTTTTGGCTTCAGGATGTGGTTCCAAATGCTGCCACATCTGACCTTACATCTGACTAAATCTTGTTTTTGCAAAATGTAGCCAATTTCAAAAACCCAACAATCTCCCCCTTTGGCAAATTTTGGCTAAAACAATATTAGACATTTCATAGAGAGATACAGTTCACAGCTTCCAAATAAAATATGAATTCTTAATCAAACAGACTGGATGGTAGCCAAGATGGGGTAGCGTCAACCAGCACATCATACAAGGCACATGCATCAAAAGCTCCCCCTCAACACATACATAACACAGTGATCATCAGGATAAGAACAACTTCACTCCCCCTGAATACAGCATACATCACTTACAAAACATAATACTCCCCCTCAGTACATGCAAAAAAAAAAAAAAAATTTCTCCCCTTGTGTACATGCACTATATCACCAACTACAACATCGTCTTCTTATTCCTTGTCCATAGTGCCAGAAAGTATCTTCCCTGGAGCTCACCCAGATACAGAACAGGATGCCTGCTCTGATACCAATTGAAATTCTGGCGATGTCCAGATGGGGTACCGGATGGGGCAACATCTGCTTCAACACAGTTCCCAGCAGAACATAATGGACAATTTAACAATAAAAAAAAAAAGAAATTAAAATAACACAGTATGTTGTTAACACAGTTCGGAGCAACCTCTCCTACTCTGGGGGATACCAATCCAGGAATGAATTCACTACTATAGTTCTAGTTCAAAGATTCTAAAACCTCTCGTTTCTATCTTATCGCCTAGACACTATCTCATGCAATCCTACCTAGGAACTCCTAGATATGAGACGCCCCGTCTCACTTCCTCTTAGCCACACAACCAGCGTGACCGTATAACACAAACAACAATTTGGCGAAGAACATACTTCAAACAGATACCTATCTCCGTACTTTAAAGCTTAGGAGTAGATTAAAAGATTACAACTCAACTAAAAACAGTCCTACTCTAGCATCAAGATGATACAAGAGTGGCTCACAAATAAAGCACAAGGCTTACAAGACACGAAACCCTAAAAGACTACATCTTTGATATATTTGTTTAAGCTTCGGTTTCGGTAAATAAAATAGGTCTGAGTCTTCCTTTAAATAGCCACGAATTAGCATGGGATGATCGTGCTTCACAAATAGCTTAGATATAGGAAAAATCCAGTACAAACATATTCTTCAAGCAAATCCAAGCAAATCCAATAAATCCCCAAAATATAGGCATATCTTTAGGGACGATGCAAAAAGCGATCTGATCAGGAAATAAACTGAAATCCTTGTCTTTGGGAACAAGCAAGTCGCTTAATGGATTTACTTCACAAATAAAACGTGTGTTTTTCATGTAACAAACTTTGCACATTTTCTGGCTTCAGGATGTGGTTCCAAATGCTACCACATCTGACCTTACATCTGACTAAATCTTGTTTTTGCAAAATGTAGCCAATTTCAAAACCCCAACATATATGAAGAAGTTTAGTAAAAAATAAAATAAATGCAATAAAAAAATTATATAAAATTTAGTCAATAAAAAAAATAGGAAGAGGTATAATACACAAAATATAACCTTAAATTATCAAAACGACAAATAACTTGAAACATTTGTTTTTACTAAAACGACAAATAAAAAGGAACGGAGCGAGTAATTGATTTGATTGGTTTCTATTAAGATAACTAGACACTGACCCGTGCTATCGCACGGGTTTTGTAGATTTTCATATATTATATAAAAAGAACTATGCCGCGGTGATTTTTGGATGTCGAGTTATTAATTAACTTCGAATCGCAATTTAGTATTCCACCACCGATCTTTAATTTATCCGAGGGAAAGGGAAAAAGTTCGAAAAAAACCCTATTTTTGGAGATCAAGGTTCGGGGGTTAGTTATACGAAGGGAAGGTACTAGCACCCTAAGTATCTATAATATTCTATAGGAACCTCTTGTTTTTATTCTAACTTTGCGCTTTATTTTATTTGCTTGTAAAAAAATGTATAAATTAAGGAATTAAAGTGATGATTGAAAAAAAGTTTAAAGTGATGAAAAAGAAGAAAAATGTTTTTTGTTGATTTTATTTGATTCGCAAAGACAAGTCTCATGCCTACGTACCCGAAGGATCAAAATCTCGTAGTTCGGGGTAAAAGTTACGAGTAAATTTGTTTGTTTAATTTTAAGGTTTTGAAAATGGTTTTAAAGACAAAAAAGCCAAAAGTGGCAAAATGTGAGTTTGATTGATGTTAATTTGTGAAGAAAGTCTATATGATTAAATTGATTGAAGTTTGATTATGAAAGGAGACGTGAACACTTGGTTTTAAATCCAAGGTTTATTGATAAAAATTTTGAGTGATAAAAGTCACTTGGTTTAAAATCCAAGGTTTTTTGCATGATTAAAGATGTTTGATTGAAGAAAATACACTTGGTTTAAAATCCAAGGTTTTTTGCGAGAAAAAGGAACACTTGGTTTAAAGTCCAAGGTTTTGGCGACAAAAGAGCACTTGGTTTAAAATCCAAGGCACTTGGTTTAAAATCCAAGTTTTGCGATAAAAAGAACACTTGGGTTAAAATCCAAGGTTTTTACGATAAAAGAGGCCTTTGGTTTAAAGTCCAAGGCTCTTGGTTTAAAATCCAAGTTTGGCGATAAAAAGAACTCTTGGGTTAATATCCAAGGTTTTCACGATAAAGGAGACATTTGGTTTAAAATCCAAGGCACTTGGTTTAAAATCCAAGTTTTGCGATAAAAAAAACTCTTGGGTTAAAATCCAAGGTTTTCACGACAAAAGAAACGTTTGGTTTAAAGTCCAAAGTTTTGATGACAAAAATATTTTTGCTTTTGAGAATAAATTGCTTATGTATTTTTGAAAGAGGTTTTGACCTCATTTTTTGACAAAAAAGAATTGGATAATGGTTGCGCGAAAAAAAATACTAACGTTATAACAAATAATTAAGCGCGAAGACAATTCGTAATGATATTTTGATCAAAACGATGTCTTTTCACTCGGAATTTAATATTCTAATGTTTTGCGGAAAGCAATAAAATAAATATGCATGAGATGCAAGTTTTCATTTATGGTGTACATTAAATCCTAAAATACATTCTAAATATTTGCGAGAAAATAAACATGAAATGATGCAAGAGAGGGGATGCTATGCAATTTTATTTATAGATTACACTTGGCCTAATTACATTCTAAATTCAAGAGCAAAATAGATGGTGATTAAGAAAGCACAATACACCCAATACAACAATAATAATAATGGTGCAAAAAATAAATATAATAAATGAATATGATGAGATGATATAATAAGAATAAATAAATAAACATAAATAAATGTTAGATAAGAGAAGGTTGAAGGTGCGTGGAGAAAACACAAGAGGGGGGGGGGGGGGGGGGGGGGGGGGGGGGTTGAATTGTGTTTTGGATATTTAAAAACTTTTCTAGATATTTAAATCTATCAGAGTCTTTAAGCACAGCGGAATTGATCACACAATTAACTTAAGGCTAAGTGAATGATGAAGGAGTAAATGAGAGAGTGAGAGAGAGAAAGACACACAACAATTTATACTGGTTCCCCTCACAAATTGAGAGTACTCCAGTCCCCTTGCTTCCAAGGGAGTTCACTATAATCACTAAGATTACAATCAGATGCTCAAGCACACAAGCATGAGACTTCCTTGCTCAAGTCACACAAGACTTAAGACTTCCTGCTCTAAGTCACACAAGACAGAGAGACTTCCTTGCTCTAATCACACAAGATCAGAGACTTCCTTGCTCAAGCACACAAGCTTAAGACTTCCTTGCTCAAGTCACACAAGACAAGAGACTTCCTTGCTTCTACACTCAGCAGAAGACTTCTTTGCTCTAATCACTAAGATTGAGACTTACTTGCTTCTACACTAAGCAGAAGACTTTCTTGCTTCTACACTAAGCAGAAGACTTACAATTACTCACGCAGGAGTAATACTAACTTCTAAGCTTAAACTTATTACAAACATAATAACTTCAGAGGCTTAAGCTAGTTTCTATTCTCACTTCATTTGAGAGATGTTTTCTATTACAATTCAAATTCTCACTTTATTCTGAGAGATGTTTTCTAATGAAGATCGTTAGTCATCAATTCTTTCTTTTGCATATTTATATGAGTTGAGAAAGACATTGAGACGTTGGAGAAATTCCCGTTGTAAAATGGACAGCTGTAGTCTTTGAATATCCGTTGAGTAAAGCCACGTCTTCTTTTGCAGTGAAGCTTCACCTTTACTATTTGTCCAAAGTACAGTAATAAGGTACAACTAGCTCCTAGAGAGAGTAAGATCACATCCTTTGTGACCGTTGTAATTAGTTGTCCTTAGAACAAATCATCAGGCTTGATAAGAGTAGTTGATGTAGCCCTTCTGATGATTTGGGGAATTCCTTTGCTTCTGATGGACTTTTGATAACTTGGAGTCTGATTGGTCTTGAATGAATGGCCTCTGATAGTCCTTCGTAATTCAGCTTCTGAACGTCTTCATCTTCTGAATAACTCATGACTAGCAGATAGCTTCTGAACTCTTGTAGGCATCTGGACATCTTTGAGCTTCTGAACTTCTCTGAGCTTCTGAACTCTTGCAGACATTCTGATCCTCTTTGAGCTTCTGAACTTTGTTTAGCTTCTGACCACGTTGTAGCTTCTGAACTCTTTCAGAGTGTAAAGATTCAGACTTCCATAGGTTTCATCAGAGTCTAAATTAAATGTGCTCTTGATATAACGTTGGATTCTCCTGCACACTTAATTTAAACATTAGTAACATCAATTGTCCATTTAATACTTTGTTATCATCAAAACTTAAGGGTGTGTACTAACACATATTTTGTTCCAACAATCTCCCCCTTTTTGATGATGACAAACATAAGTATTAAATTCAATTGTTGTTGATAAAAATCAGCTATGTTGACATTAGGCTTCTGAGTTTCGCAAGCTCCCCCTAAGTCTGATATCCCATAGGGTTAGGTTTGTAAGCTCCCCCTACTTTGTATCCATAGTTAATTTTAATCAGTTTCAGAATTACTTTATTATATGACTTAAATTATTCATATTTTACTATATAAAGAACAAGGTTTGCAAGCTTCTTCTTTTCATAGTGTGATAATCTTTGAATAAAGTTGCACCCTTACTCAAGACCTATCTATGAATAATAAACTTCAATTAATAAATGTATTCTCCTTGAAATTATGCTCTTAATGAAGATGCAAGATGAAGCACATATTTAAATTAAATGACAATAGGATCAGAGGCACTAGAAACGTATACACACACACTTGGTTCTGATGGTTATCATTAACAATTTCAGAGTTCAAAATATTTTTCAAACAGTTCAGAGCTTAAAAAATCTTTTCAAAGAAAATAGCTCAGAGCCTGAATAAAAAAAAAACTTGAAAACAGTTCAGAGCTTAGCACAATATTTTGAAATCCTCAAAGATCAGATTGTCATATCAAAGCATGTACCTCATGCTACTATTTTGACCACTCTCCTACGTTCTCTCTCTCTGAAGCACTACAAAGCCCTAAAAAGCTAAGTAATTTCGCTTCTTCCAACAATTGATTTACCAATATTCTTTCTACCCCTTTTGTCATTATCAAAAAGAGTATAAGCAATTTAATTAACAAGTACAATGTCCAATACGATCAAATCAGGAGTGGTTGAACGCATTTAAGACCTTGTCGGTGAAATGAGCTTATAAAAGGAGAGAAGCCTAGTCATTTTATTCACACAGAATAATCTTAGGTTATTGATAGATTTCTTGAGAGAAAAAAAATGAAACGCTCAGAGAAGAAGAAAGTAGTTTCAAAGAGAGTCAGTCAAGATAGGAGAAAACATAAGAAGAAACCAATAGAAACAAATCCAGTGTCTGTTACAGAAGAACTCAGTTCAGAGTCTGAAGAAAAATCTTTGGACTCTGACTGTTTTAAGTTCTGAAGACATATATTCCTGAAGACATATAACCATTCAGATAAACATGGTGAATATATATGTTAGATAAAAAAAATTAATACATACAAAAGTTGAACCTAATACTGTGCCTAACAAAATATTAAACTGCAGATAAACACATATGCATTCAAAGAAATCCTAAGGGTTTATTGGGGTTGGTTACAGAGAGAAGCTAAGGTTTTCATAATTTCTATTTGGTTTCCATTGACTTTCTCTATCATCCCAATATACTTATCCATCTGGGCTTTGATTTCTTCAATTTCAGCCTCATAAACTGGATTTCTTAGATGCTCTTGATTCCTCCTCAGATTTCCTTGGACAGGTTCATTCAGATTACTGTTTCTTCCAGTAGAGGATTCAGGGTGATTCTTCTCTGTGTCCTTTTGATTCTGAAGGACCTCTTCAACCATTTTATTCTTTCCCTTGTCAAACCTCCTCTGTTCTTCAATATCAGCCTCCTGAAGACTATGCAGCTTCTTTACCAATTCCTCAGTCAAGCTCACCCATTGTGCAACATATGAAGACATGTCAGAATGTCTTAGCTTAGGAAGACCATGTATCTGTCTAATCAAACTATTGCATTCACTCAAGATATCAATGTCGGTTGAGTTGGTTGGATGAGGTTCAGAGTTTGAGGGTGAAGGGGTGTGTTGAGGTGATGATTGTGGTTGTTGTTGCTGTTGATCAAAGGCTTTTAAATGAAAGTCATTCACATGAAGTTCTTCGAACATAGCATCAATATGGTTTGATGATGGGGAAATTTGGATTTCTTCTGAAACAACAAATTCAGTATGTTTTGAAACATCAGAGTGATGTTCAAGTTTTTCAGTACTTTGTTGTTCAGGTTGTGTTTGGTCAGGTGATGGTTGGGGTTCAGGATGTGTTTGGTTTTCAGATTGTTTTTGGTGATCAGAACCTTGATTTTCAGAGGGTTGTTGTTCAGGTGGTGTTTGGATAGGTTCTGATGAGGGTTGTGGTTCAGTGGATTATTTCAGGTATGGGAGGTTCTGAATGGACAGGTTCTGACATGAGTTGTTTTAAAGTGAGGTGGTCTTCAGGACTTGTCTTGATGGATGGGTTCTGAACTAAATTTGTAGTTTTGGTTTGATTTGATAATTCACCACCTAAATGTTCCTCAAGGAAATGTAGAGGTGAATTTCTGGGTTGGGTTGATGATGGTGTTGGTTGAGTCTCTTGAGTGTTTACAATAACAGGTTTAGACAAAGATACATTACCTGAGTTGTCCTTGATTGAGCCTTCAGCAGTTTTCTTCCTTGGCTCCTTGGTAAGTTTCTTCAATCTGACACATAGTGGTTCATCATCATCTTCACTTACTTCATCATCCACTACTATCACAGTTGAACTCCCAGCCTTGGACTTGATCTTCCCTTTGCTCTCTGCCCTTGCAGCTTCATTCTTCTCCATCTTTATCTTCACCAGCCTCTTCCTCTTCTTCTTCAATTCTTCCTCTTCAATCTCAAGCCCTTCACCTTGACTTTCTAGCAATTGTATATATTGATTGACAATACCATTTGAGACAGCAGGTATGTCAATCTTATATCTCTTCACCATTGAATCTTCTAAGTGAGGTTGTGCAATGATTCACCTTTTGATCAGACCCTTGTTAAAATTTCCTCGATGCTAAGTATTGATTTGCGAGTGAAATTGTTTCTCTTGAAAAGTAACGCACATGCAAGTTTTGAAATTGAAAATTGTTTAGCTATGTACAATGGGTGATATTTGGCCAGAAGATCGGCCCAATCGAGAGTGATAGGAATTAAAAATGTCATTGATGATTTACAAACATGAGGAGTCAGTTTAACAATTTTGCTGAGTTTGTTTTTATAGTCAACCTAGCTTCAATTAGGTCTTTTGAAGGTTATAATGTGGCCTAGTTCACGGTTTTAAGAAACAAAGGATATAAGGCTCAAAATATTATTTTAACCCTCCCAATCTACTTTGATGTTCTTCATTCTTAAGTTCAATTAACTCAACAGATGCCTTTGGTCAGCAAGAGAAATTTGTTAGTTACCCTGATGGAGGTAAAGACAATGGTCGAAGCACTGATGAGATTTCTGAGGTGGCAGTCATTTCTTTTTCATCAACAAGCTTGTTTTCATTTTTATTTTTACTCCCTATTTTTGGATGGACCAATTCTTTTGAATTTGCGGTCCATCGGGATGCCCTAATTTTTGCCTAAGTTTTTACTTAGCGGGCTCTCTCATATATTTTTTTTTGAACAGCTCTCATGAAATTTTACTTTTAGCTCAGCAAAGTTATGACTGTCACATCAACGATTATACATTTTATCCTCTCATTATTCCCTCCATATTGGATGATGTACACGAGGGAGACGATGTGCTTAAACCTCTTAATGAAGTGATCATTGAGTTAATTATAAAACTACCCTGCCCCTGGTTAAGATTAAGGGTTTTTAGCAAAATCGAAAGAACATCGACTTCGGGCTCAAAGGGGTTGATTACGGATTACCTCCTTATATCTCCAGTGTTTGAGAATTGAAACAATGCCTTACATCATCAGCCGGGTTTTACTTATAAAAGCATATATCAGCAAATTCAATTATTTGTTTACATCATCCTCCCCACTAAGTTTGTTAACATGTGAGAAGTGAAATGACAAAGCGAGAGATGGTATAAGAAAATAGTGAATACGAATGGATGAGATCAAAAAACATGCATGCGAATTGATCAAAGAGTACAACTTCAAACATTAATCAACGTCTTAGGAGAAAGAAAATTGCAACTGGAAATGATAAAAGTTTAAAGGGCCCTAAGGATAAGCCTCCTGGTTGATCTGTTGATCTTAAGAGATGCCCCTTCGACGTTCTTGCACGCGTAATGAGGGACCATTCAAGAATGGGATTCCTCCTTGAAAGACAACAACTTGCGGTCAATGAGTTCTTGCACCTTATACTTGAAGGCCCTACAACTTTCGACGTCATGTCCGGGTGACCCAGCGTGATAGTCACAACTAGCGTTCACATCGAAACTAGGCGGGTATGGTAGCTTCGCAGGGGGAAGGGGTATCGGCTCAACCATTCCTTTCTGGATTAAGTACAGCAAGATTTGACCATACGACATGGGTATAGGATCAAAGCGTACTTGATCAAATGACATATTCTTTCTTTCAAGAATAGGTGGATCCTTTTGTTGATGCACGTTTTGCTGTTGCCGATGATTATGTTGAACGGCATTAGCCTCGCCTTCTTTCTTCTTTGGGTCATTGTTAAAGAACTTCTTTTCCCCAACCTGATTGTTGGAGGCGCCTTGTATTTTGTCGCTCTTCAACCCCTCCTCTATTCGTTCACCGATTACAACCATATCAGCAAAGCCTGATGAAATGCTCTCTATCATTTTCTCATAGTCCCTTGCAGAGTGCTCATGAACGTATCGACCAATTCCCTTTCTAGAAGCGGTGGTGTTTACACTGATTTTTGGTAAACAATCGCTAGTTTATTTACTGGTAAGATCAACTAGTAAAACTTGGGACATGTTTGTGCATTTTATGATGAGAAAACATTCAATGTTCATGATTTGAAAATTTGGTTAAAGAAACTTAAATTAAGGGTATGTAAATGGAAGTAAAAACGCAATAAAATAACTTTGAATAAAAAGGTTTGCAGATAAGTAAACTTTGCAGAAAACTTAAAATGAGTTTAAAAGACAAGTGCAGAATTCATTCGAATGAATGAATTTCTTAAAGTAAACAGTGAATTAGAAGTTACTGGAATTTTAGAATTGCATTCAAATGTAAACATTTAATGTAAAGAGTGGTTCACAGAATCATACATTTCCTTTGTTTCGCTCATTTCGCTCGAACGCTTGGGTACTCTGAGTTTTTATAAGGATTCAGTATGTGAATTTGTGACCCTGATTTTGACTACAAAATACATATATATAGACTTCCTATTTCAACTGGTATGTAACGGTTGCCTTTTGACCAATTGACGCGTGTCTTTGTCTTTATGCGCTGTCCTCAGTTTTTGAAACGTCGCCTCCGTTGCTAGGAGTCGAGATTGAAGTGACTATGAAAACTTTCGAAAACACCTGAAAAATACTTAAGACTTTCTGGTGAAATCAAAACCTCTTTCGATATACCAAAAGACTTCGATTTGTATTAAAATCGAATCGAAAGAAAAAGAACCTTTGAAAAGATTTAATTAACTTCTAAATACACATATTGTTAATATGCACATTTAAACCATTAACTAATCTTTATTTCATATTTTTGTGTTAAACAAAAATATGGAGTAACAAATTGCCCCCAAAATGCCAATTTCGATTTGAATGGTTCGAATGAAATTTAGGAGTTGGCATTTTAAGATTGAAACGTTTATTTGTTTTCTACAAAAAGTCTTCACGTTTTCCCAAGACTGCGCTGACGTCACTATCAGTAGTCTTTTCAACTGACACTTCCACCATTATCAATGAAACCCTGCTTTTTCGCGCGAGTGGTCCAGGTGGCAGCTCCGGAAGTTGAAGGAAACTGCATGTGAACAGTTTCTTTTCATTTTTAATTATTTAATTCTGGATTTTATTAACAATCTATAAATATCCATCTTCTTCTCCATTGAAACGTTTATGAAAACTTCAAACCTTTCCACTATTCTCTGAAATTTCTCAGAAATTGTAACAACGATTTTCTTCAAGTTCAAAATAACACATTGTTCATTCCGTTTAATTCTAAACACTTCAAACTTTCAAGAAAGTTTTACTCTTCTCCTAAACGCGAATTTCAACAAACTTTTCTCCTTAACAATCAACAATGGCTGAAGGAAATCAGGATGTCAAAGTTCCTTTTGGTGGCAAATGGAAAAATTTCATCCTCTGCGAAGGTAAGGAACCTATGGTTCCACAACCCCATGGTGATCCAGAAAAAAGCGAGATCTGGCATTCGGAGTTGATGATTCCATATGTTGTTAATAAAAATGTCTATGCATTCGGAGGTCCTCTTCCAGACGAAGAATCTTTAAGCTCGAAGGTAAGTGAAATCTTTCCTTGTTATCGTACATGTGAACCCCCAATATTTTCCAGTGAAACGCGTCATCTAGGGTTTTTGACTGCGAAATTATTTCGATCTGCTCCTGTAATTCCCAATACCAAATATTTTGTCCCCTGGATGAATCGAATGGAAATTTTTTTTGGGGAATACTGGAAAACGTATGGAATTTACGACCTAATTCAATTTACTCGAATTGGTCCCCAAGTTCAACAAGAATTGATTATTGCTGTTATGCATTTTTGGGAAAAGTCCACTAACACTTTTCACTTCCCATGTGGAGTGCTTACTGCAACACTTTTAAACGTAGCTGCTTTGACTGGTCTTTGACCAAATGATGAAACTTTCGACCCTTCAAACACTAGTGACAATATTGAGTTTGACCCAAATGAACTGTCGTTTACTAAGTTTATAGAAAAGAATATCGAAAAGGGAGAGACCAGTAGTGTTGAGCACGTAGCCTTTTTAACTCTTTGGTTATCTTACTAGGTTTTCTGCTCCCGTTCTTTACAAGTAGCAAAAATGTTTATTCCAATGGTCATCCAAATACATGGGGGTAGACATTTTGGTTTAGGAAAGTTGATTCTGGCTGTTTTATATGAGTCAATTGGCTTGGCCTGTGATGAGATCAAGAGGTCAACAAATGGTTCTTCGTTTCTAGTTGTTGGACCCATGTGGTTGCTACAGTTATGGCTGAATGCCACCTTTGAGCAAGAATTCAACTTGAGGGTACCTCAAGAACATGAAGCTAAGCTGGTTGATCGTCCAATCGAAGGAAGGAGGATTATTCGATTGGCTCCTCAAAATTTAGAAACTGATTACAAGACCCTTTTCATGAAGTATATGAAATTTTTTCTTAACTTCGACGTTTTTAAACCTCAGCATGCCCCTTTTGTTACTAGAGAGTTTGGCCCCAATTGGTTCACTGAAGATTTTTCAGCTTTCGACCCAGATAATGAGGATGAGGTAAATGAGGTCTGGTCATCCTATTTGGATCCTTCTGTTCTATCTTGTAGGATAGGTGTTCAAGCGAAACACTTTGCACTAGTAGGATATCAAACAAATTTAGTCTCGAGACAATTTGGGATGTCTCAGATTCGTCCAAAAAGCTTGTTTGAGGATGATAAAGATGTGGTCTTAGGTTCAAGCCTTTCTGAAAAGACGTTTAGGGGTTTTCTCAAAGTATCAGAGCAGAACTCATACAATCTCAACTCATTCGATTTCAATAATTCTCACTTTTGTACCACAGACTTTGATAGTTGGTGGGAGAATTATTATTTAACTCGAACCAATAGCGTCGAAGAGATTGTTCGAGGATTGGAAGCTGGTTTAAATAAACCAATTGTTGAGAAGCCAAAGAAATCGAAACCGAAAGGTATTTTTGATAACCTTATCTTCAATCTAATTCCAATTTTGTTGTGTTGATTAAGTTTCGATTTGCATTATTAATTTATAGTTTCGAAACAAGCGTTGGAAGATGCTTTGAAAGAGACGAGCAAGACCAAAACTACTGGGATCAAGAATGTAGAAGTGAAAGTAAAGGTAAGTCTTCAAAATTTCTTCTTTATGAATACTTATTCTTAAAACAAGTTTATTAACCCTTGAGCATGATTTTAGGGTCAGAAGAGGGCAAACAGTTCGACTGAGACTGTGAATGCCTCGAAGAAGACCAGACCAACTGTCACTATCTCCAGTGACGAATCTGTAAGTTAATTTTAACTTATCTTCTGTAAGTCTTCTTGTTTTCGATTTTGTTTCTGTTTTTCTGAAGCTTTTCTTTACATGTCTTTCTCCCCTCTCTTTTTTTTTATTTTATCGAAACAGGAAGAAGAAGTGGAGATCCCTTTAAAGAGGGCAACGACTCGAAAGCCTGCTACTACTGAGGTGAATCCAGCACCAAATGTCGAGGTTGTTGATTCTCCAGTAATCGAAATTGTGGATGAAGAAAATGAAGGTGATAATGGAGGAAACAAAAATAATGATGAAGGTGAAGATGAAGATGACGCCCCTACTCAAAAAACTGAATCTGAGGCAGGTGAAAAGGTGCCAAAGAAAAAGAAGAAATCCAAATCCAAATCAAAATCAAAATCTCCTGAAGATCATACTCAAACAAATCCAAGTATTTCGACTCAACCTGCTGCCGTTGATTCGACAGAGACATCGATGTGTGATCCTTCCAAAGTTGTAAATGAAACAGATAACCCAACTGAAGTTTTGATTGAAAATTTGGACCAGGATAAGATAAATGATGAAGTTACAAAAGTAAATGAACTTCAAATTCTTTTTCAATGTTATGACCTTAACTATTTCGCCTTTACCATTTTATTCTTGTCTTTGTAGGATGATACTGACAAGACTGTCACTGATGATAAAAATCTGGAGGCAACTAACGCTGCTGCTTCGAATATGGAGTTTGTTCATACAACTTCCAATTCTCAAGCCAACCCAGATAACTCGAATTAGCAAATGGATTTTGATGCTGAGTTTATACCTGAAGCAGAGGAAGGTGGATCAGAGATTTTGCCAGAGTCTTCGACTTCGAAACTCTCAGCTAGTATTGGCATGTCTGAAGGGGAATTTGACAACATGAGGAATTCACAACCGGGTCTTGCACTAAGACTCCTTAATTATGGCTTAGAAATGGGAACCTGCTTCTAGCAGCGATACTGGAGGTACTTCGAGTAAATCTGAAACCAGTATTCGACAAAACGTTCGCCAAATTTCTCTGTTGCTCAAGTTCCATTCAGAGTATATAAATGGCGACATGCTGAAATCTATTGAGGAAAATGCCAATGCTGCTTTTGCCCACAAATTTTTTTTGAACCAGTTGCACAATCCCTTACTGATGAAGCCACACTGAGCAAAGTTTTACAGTTCGAGTCAATAATCGAACAATTTTCCAAAGCTGTTCAGAAGAAAGAATATACTCTTGGAAGGATGAGTCATCAGAAATTAGCTCAAGCTATTGTTTTCGATAAAGCAAATCGCTCTGTCGAAAAGGTAGAGGCAATGAAAGCTCAAAAAGCTAATTCTGTTGAAGGAGTCCAGGAGTGTATTTCAAATATTGACAAGTGGCAACAAGAAATTGCAGGTCTGCGAGCAGAAATTGTAAAGAAAGAACTCCTCATTAATTCTGAAAGGGAGAAGCGTAAACAACTCGAGGAAGCTGCTACTAAAGATCATCAAGAGGAAATCGAAAAAGAAGCTCGAGAAGGTCTAAAGTATTTTAGTGCTTCTGAAGCTTTGATAGAAGATGTCAAATCCCTTGAGAGTAACGTGCAAGTTATTGACGTCGAGTTGGCTTTACTCAAAACTCACTATGCCACTTTGAAATCCAAGGCTTAAATATGTTTACTGAATTTTTATTTTCCTTTCGAACAATTTGTTGTTTTAAGTTCCAACTTTTTTGAACAAGTTTAATTTGATTTGTAATATTGACAATGCCCTGTTTTGTGGCAAATTATTATGTTTGCCATTTCGATTTATTTGTTTTCGATATTTTCGAATTATTTTATAGGCTTTGCTAATTCAGATAACTCTCAAAGTTCGAATTTGGGACTTTTTGTAACTAAAAACCTCGAAATTAACGGCGAGAAAATCTCTTTTCACTTCTTGATATGTGTAACTGACAAAGATTCTTCAAAAATCGTGTTTGACTCTTTTTCCAAGATGGTCAAGTCAATCTACATTTATTCTTTGCGAGAAACAAGGGGAATTCTAACTGCCAACAAACAAGATTTTTCCCTATAAAAAGAGACATTCCCCTTTGTGATTTTTCATTCCAAATCTTTTCCCCAACATTCTTCCTTTCTTCAACATTCTTTCCTTCAACAAATCATGAAAGGAAAGTCTAAAGGAGTTGTTTCCATTAAGAAAGCAAGCAAGCCTTCTTCCGCTTCTAAACGCAAGAAAAATCAACCTCCCAAAGCTAAACCTAACCAATCTTCTCAAAGCATTCAAACAAGATCTCAACGCCATGTTCAAGAACACGATGATTCTGGTTCAGATGAGATTGACCCAGATTACGCTGAATTTTTGAAAACTTATATCCCAGAAGAATATCTTTGTGGTTCAGATCATGATGATTCTCTCATAATGGTCGAGGATTCTACCAATTCTACTCATGAGAAAGGGAAGGACCTTGAGTCCAGTTCTTCGAAGATGAAGTGAGGTGGATTGATCCTCCTGCCTGTTGTTGGGGGTTGTTCCTTGTGTGGTGGAACTTCTTAACCAGTTGGGAAAG
The DNA here is from genome assembly GCA_951799995.1 of Trifolium subterraneum. Taxonomy (NCBI): domain Eukaryota; kingdom Viridiplantae; phylum Streptophyta; class Magnoliopsida; order Fabales; family Fabaceae; genus Trifolium; species Trifolium subterraneum. The sequence continues at coordinate 40,882,431 of OX637468.1, forward strand.
ATTAATGGTTGCGCCTTATTTCTTGTTTTTCTTTTTGTTGCTTAAAATAAAGACGCATTAGAATAGAATTCTATTAGAATCGAATAAAACCATATATGATTTTCAATGTAACCATTTATGTATTCTTTTAATTTGGAATACAGTTTCGATTATTTGATTGGTTTAAATAGATTTGTATTATTTGAGAATGCCCTGTTTTGTGGCAATTTTATTGTTTTTGCCATTTCGATTTCACTATCTTTTCTTATTCTGTGCTTATGTTTATTTCACATAATGTTGGTTTATATTTTTTCAAATACTTACCATCTATATTTAGAGCACGCCTTTCAGAGGTTAACTCATCGATTTCATATGCACCGTTAGAAAATATTTGTGAAATTTTAAAAGGACCTTCCCAGTTGGGTGACCATTTTCCTAGAATCCTATCCTTTCGATCCATAGGCTGAATGGTTTTCCAAACTAAATCTCCAATATTAAAGGTTTTAGACTTAACCTTTTTGTTATAAACTTTGGCTATTTTCTCTTTTTGCTGAGTTAACTTTTCCAAAGCTCTTATTCTTTCTTCATCTAAATCAACTAATTCATCTAACATCATTTTCCAATAGTGGTCGTTTGGTATTTCCATTTGCCTTTGGATTCGAATTGATTGCAAATGTATCTCGACTGGTAAAACTGCGTCGTGACCATATGTTAAACGAAAAGGAGTAGTATTAGTTGATTCTTTTGGAGAATTTCTACATGCCCACAATACTTGATCTAAAGTTTTGTTCCAATTTCTAGGTTTTTGGGCAATGTGTTTTTTAATTAAACCAATAAGGATTGTATTGGCTGCTTCGACCTGACCATTTGCTTGTGCATAGTATGGTGTCGAAGTTAGCAAACGAAAACCAGTTTGCTTTGCAAACTCTTGCATCTTTCGACCAGTAAAAATTGAGCCTTGATCTGTAGTGATAGTTTCAGGAATTCCAAACCTATAGATAATATATTTTTGGATAAAACTGATCACTGCTTCTTGGTCTACATTTTGCATGGGTATTGCCTCAATCCATTTTGTGAAATAATCTACTCCAACTATGATATATCTTTGATTTTTTGATGAAGCAGGTTTTATTTCGCCAATTAGATCTAAAGCCCATCCTCTAAATGGCCATGGTTTAATAATGGAGTGTAATTCACTTGCAGGCACATGCTGTATTCCTGCATGTTTTTGACAATCTTGGCAACCCTTAGCAAATTCTATGCAATCTTTTAACATAGAAGGCCAGTATAATCCTTGTCGAAAAAGTAACCATTTAATTTTATGACCTGCTTGATGAGACCCACAAGCTCCACTATGTGTTTCAGAGACGGCTACATGAGCTTCTGATTCATTTAAACATTTAAGTAGGACTCCTTCAAAAGTCTTTTTAAACAAATTATCTCCAATAATGACATAGCTTAAGGCTCTATATTTGATCTTTCGATCAGTATCACTTGTTGGATTTTGTAGGTAATCTACAATTGGTTTTCTCCAATCAGTGTTTATTAAGTTGTCAATTGCCAAAATTTGAAATTTTTCTTCTTCATGACATTCACTATCAATGATTTCTTGTGGTATATTTGCCCCCACAAGTTTTGGCATTGACAAGTTTGGAGATAATAAATCATTATATACCAATTTTTCTTTGATTTCGATTAATTCATATAATTGTTCTTTTGACACTTTGTATCCTGAAGCAATTTGAGCTAAGTCATTTGCTTCTTGATTTTGTAATCGAGGAACATGTTCGAAATCAACAGTATCGAAACAATGTAAAAGTTGACTTGCAGTTTCGAAATACTTGACAAGGTGTTCTTTCACACATTTATACTCTTGTGTTAATTGTTTCAATACTAATTCTGAATCTCCTTTTATTTGTATGTTCTTTGCCCCCAAGTCTATTAAAATTTCTAGACCTGCTATTAAAGCTTCATATTCAGCTTCATTGTTTGAACAAAGACCATTTATTTTATACTTGAATTTAGTTGGGATTTTTAGTGGTGAAATAATCAATATCCCAATTCCAGTTCCAAACTTGTGTTTAGAACCATCAAAGTACAGGATACAAGGCTGAACATCTACAACTTCTTGAGTTGATTCGATTATAGAATGATCAACTATAAAATCAGCCACTATTTGACCTTTTACTGCTTTTAACGGTTTATATGTTAAAGAATACTCAGTTAAGGCCAATGCCCATTTTCCAATTCTACTATGTAAAACTGGTTTTAATAACATATGCTTAATAACATCAAAGTGAGAATAGACATAAACTTCAATAGGCTTTATATAATGCTTAAGTTTCATACAAGAAAAATATAAACACAAACATAATTTTTCTATAGCATTATATCTAGTTTCAGCATCATTTAGAACCCTACTTAAATAATATATGGCTCTTTCATCCCCATTTTCATCTTCTTGAGCAAGCATGCTACCAATGGTCGAATCAGATGCTGAAATATACAACTTCATAAATTTGTTTCGAATGGGAGACATTAATATTGGAGGTTTCGAAAGATAAAATTTGATATCGTCAAAAGCCTTTTGGTGTTCTGCTTCCCATTTGAAAATATCATCTTTCTTTAATCTGAGTAATGGTGAAAAAGGTTGAGATTTACCACTTAGATTCGAAATTAATCTTCTTAAGAAATTGATTTTTCCAAGCAAAGATTGAAGTTGCTTTTTTGTAGTTGGAGGTCGTGTCTCCATTATTGCCTTTGTCTTATTCTGATTTATTTCAATGCCCTTCTTATGTACAACAAAGCCAAGGAAATCTCCTGCATGCACACAGAAAGCACATTTTAGTGGATTCATTTTTAATCCACATTGTCTCATTCTTTCGAATGATTTTTTAAGATGTTCCAAATGGCCATCATCAGATGAAGATTTGATAACAATATCATCTATATAGACTTGCATAAAATTATCAATAAAATCATGAAAAATCAAATTCATTGCTCTTTGATATGTAGTCCCAGCATTTTTTAAACCAAAGAGCATTACTACCCATTCATAAGTTCCTAATGCTCCTGGGCATCTAAAAGCAGTTTTATGAATATCTTCTTCAGCAATAAAAATTTGATTATAACCTGAATAACCATCTAACATACTTAAATATTCGAAACCTGCTGCTGAGTCAATAAGCATTTCTGCTACAGGCATAGGGTATTCATCTTTTGGTGTAGCATTATTTAAATCTCGAAAATCTATACAAATCCTAAGAGTTCCATTCTTTTTAATTATAGGTACTATATTTGATAACCATTGAACATACCTGGCAGTTCGAATAAATTTGCTTCTCAGCAACCTTTCGATTTCACCCTTTATTTTGGACATTATTTCTGGTGCGAATCTCCTTGGTAATTGTTTGATTGGCTTCTTTTCTGGTTTTAAGGGTAACCTGTGTTCTACCAACTCTTTGCTTAGGCCAGGCATTTCGTTGTAGTCCCAGGCAAAACAATCTTTGTATTCCTGAAGAAGTTCGATCAATTTCATCTTGAAATCAGAATTAATATTAGCACTGATGTAAGTTGGTCTTTTTGTCATACCATCTCCAATGTCTATTTCTTGCAATGTGTCTTGGGCTTGCATTTTATGATTCATATTTGAAGGATCTTTGTCGAAACCCAAAGGTCCGTCATCATAAATGCAATCCAAGTTCTGCAAGTTTGGCGTATTACTGCCATTTTCAAGATTATTGGCTTTATTAGCCATTTTTCGAGAATCATTGGCTTCGAAAGCCATATTTTCTTTCATTGCTACAGCTTCTAGTGCCGAATTTAATCTATTTTCGGCCATGTAAGCCGAAATTCTTGCCCATGGGGTGGGCTCAGTAATGTGGATAGTAGAATTCACAATCCCACCCAGATGGTGGAATTACTCCATCTTCAGAGGAATCATGATCTATTTCCTCTCTTCTCCAACAGAATCCATGAGTTGGGTGGAGTTTTACAGAGTGGTAAACATTCTCAGAAACCACTTTATCAAAAGCAGCATCCTTATCGCCGCATGGTGCAATCGAAGCAAGGTTCTTGTCGAAAGTCTGCTTTGTTATGTGGCATTGTTCAGACAGATAGTAGCTTTGATCTGCTTCCACATATTCTACAATGTCATCATCTCTCCATATAGCCAAGTTTTGATGCAGAGTCGAAGGCACTGCCCCCACTCCATGAATCCATTCTCTTCCTAAAAGAAGATTGAAATTTGCTTTGGATTCGACCACCAAAAATAAAGTTGGCCTTACTGTACTCCCAATGGCAACTTCGACTTGGAGAGCACCCCAAGAGTGGCCATTTTTCCCTACATAGTTCGAAAGGACTATGTTGTGAGAAATAAGATCAGTGTCATATTTCCCAATTTTCTCCATTAATGAAGAAGACATCAGATTCACGGCTGCTCCTCCATCAATTAGAACCTTATTTATGCCAACATTGTTGACTTTTGCTCTGACAAACAAAGGTTTAAGGTGATTTTTCATCCCCTCATCAAGTTTTGCAAAGTTGGCGCATTGTTCTTCGATGGATCCATTATTCATCACATAATAACAAAATGGTTTGATATCAACCAGTGGTGGTTCGTAACAGTCTTCTTCTAGATCAGAGAAAGACCAAACATCAAATTCACGTGGCAGCACAGATACCACATTACAAACCACGTCGAAGTCGTTTTCTGACCCAAAGTCATCATCCTCACCATCAAAACACTCATCTTCATTTATTTTTTCACTACTTTTTTCTAGAATGTTTGGTTGTGAGATTCTTTCGATTACAGGCCTCTTGACCTTTTCTTGAATTTTGATTCCTTTAAAATTGTTCTCTTCTGGAACATTTTGAAACTCTTGTTTCTTCTGGCGCTGCAATCTACGCCATTGTGTTCTTGTCATTGGATTTTTACCCTTATAATTATTTTTATAAGAATACTTATTGGCATCTCTTGCCATGTTGGATTGACCATCAGTTTGCCAAACCTTACTAGAACTCCTTGATGCTTAACTCTCTTGTCGAAAGCTGCATATCTACCATGTCCCCATTGACCTATGGGTATTTTTGTTGATGGTAAGAAAGTCTGTTTTCGACCAATCCTTTCATGAATCGAAGGATTTGACATTATAGCCTTTCCTTTATTAGGTTGTTGGTTTGGTCCATTATTGAAGTTCTGTCTTCTGTTTGGACCATTAAACTTTGGTTTCACATAAGGCAGATAATTCTCGAGGCCTGCAGTAGCCTCTTTATCGCATACAGCACTACACCTGGGGCATAGCATGACTTGATGATTTTTTGCTTTACATTTCATAAGAAAATCAAGCAAATCCTCTTCAGCCTTAAGGTAAACCACTTTAATCTTCTCGATATACTCTTCTTGTAGGATTGATTCGAGTGTAGTGACTTCCATGGCTTCGACCATCATACATTCATATGGTTCAGCAAAAGAAGTTTCAGCAACTTGGAGAGGGTCAATATCCACCTTCATTGGAGGCTTCGATTTTTCATCAAACTTTAATCTCCCCTCGTTCAATGTTTTTTGAACAAGATCCCTGAAAAGAACACATTGAGATGTTTTATGACCCACAAAATTATGAAATTTGCAATAACCTCTCTTTTTCCTCTGTTCTAAGGAGGAACTTTTAAACCCTTTTGAACAATTATTTGGCCATCATTAACCAATAGATCAAAGATTTCGTCACACTTAGTAATATCAAATGTGTAGGTTTTCGCAACATATTTATCATTTTTGGGTTCACTAGGATTCTTTCCATTAGATGGCTTTAGTAATTTACACATATAAGGAGGGCCTGGTTTTAACTCATCCACATCTATTTCATTATTTTCAATATCTTCACAATCGAAAATAGTTTCATTATCACTATCATAAGTTTCTATATAAGCAACTTTCTCTTTTTTGTGAAACTTAGATGTTCTGGCCTTTTCGATTTTGAGCCTTTCGACTTGTCGAACTCTATTAGCCAATTGTGACATATCCCTTAGATATTGGGTATCTAACTTCTTTCTAATTGAATAATCGAGACCACCAGCGGCCATTTCGACTAATTCATGTTCAGGGATTTGTGTAAAACACCTTGCCTTAAGAATCCTAAATCTATTAAGATATTCATCAATAGACTCTGGTAATTTGCGCTTAATACTAGCCAATTCTTTAAGGCTAATTTTAGTTTGACCCATGTAAAATTGTTCATGAAACAACCTTTCTAGTTGGGTCCAATGATGAATCGAATGGGGGGGAAGAGTTGTAAACCAAGTAAAAGCATTTTTGGTCAGAGAATTTGGAAAAAAATTTCATTCTCAAATTCTCATTATTTGCTAAATCCCCACATTCTACTAAATATCGAGCAATATGTTCGACAGTAGATTCATTAGTATCCCTAGAAAACTTTGTTAACTTAGGAGTTTTCCAATTTCTGGGCAATTCGGTTTGGAGCACAAATTCAGACAAAGCAGATACAAAATTAGGCCTATGTAAGCCAACATTAAAGCCATTTTGTGCAAGAATATTTTCGACCAAATGGGCCAAATTATTCTGTCCAGCAAAATTGTTTTGTTGGACATTTCTAACTACTTCGTCAGCGTTCTGATTTCGATTTACCAAAACTACCCTTTGATTTTGATCTAAAGCATTCTGATTTGGTGGTTGTTGGGCCACTGAGATTGCATCTGGCCTAGGATTAGCATTCATTATAATATTCGGCAATGGGTCTTGCCTTTGGTTAATATTTTCGATTACATTGGGTAATGGTCCGTTTTGACCATTAGGCACTGCATCATTTGGAACATTTGGTGCTCCGAAGAAATCTGCCATTCTTCCCATTTGATTGGCTAATAATTGATAACTATTGTTTGTAGTTTGTATCAATGTCCCAATTTGTTGTGTTAACATATTAACCATTTCATGATTACTTTCATCCATTTGTTGTCTAAGAGACAACATAGATGTATTAGTTGAGTTTTGAAACTGTCTACCCTGATTTCCTACTGCAGAAGTCGAAGGGGAAAACATATTTGGTACTTCACTACTAGAATTATGAAGGCCAGCCATAAATGGAGGAGGCATGCCATATTGATGATCGTTATTTGGTAATCGAAATGGACGAATAGGGCTCCTATGATCACCATTCATTGGCTGTGAAGGGTTTCCTCCACCTAATTGCACAGATGGTGACGAAATCGAAGGAACTGTCGTCATATTCGCCAATTGAGCAGTTGCTCCTATTTGTTCCAATATTACAGAAGGACCACTTGAACCTATAGTGTTCAAATTTTGGTTAAAGGTTGTAGACCCATTCCCAGAAACTATATTGGCATTGCTACCAGAAGGTTGCGATGGTTACCCCTCTGGAATTGGTTGGTTTATGTTTAGACTAGTTGATGGTCTAACCATTTTCTTACGAGTTTTATAATTTTCGAAATCTGGTAAAGATTTACCACTTCTCAAATGCATACAAAACAAAGTTTTTTTTTTTTTAAAATTTCCTAAAGACAGAAAAAAGGAAAAAACTGAAAATAAATCAACAGAATTTTAAAGAAAAAAAACGCACAAAACCAGTCCCACTGGGCGTGCCAATTTGTTTACACTGATTTTTGGTAAACAATCGCTAGTTTATTTACTGGTAAGATCAACTAGTAAATCTTGGGACATGTTTGTGCATTTTATGATGAGAAAACATTCAATGTTCATGATTTGAAAATTTGGTTAAAGAAACTTAAATTAAGGGTATGTAAATGGAAGTAAAAACGCAATAAAATAACTTTGAATAAAAAGGTTTGCAGAAAAGTAAACTTTGCAGAAAACTTAAAATGAGTTTAAAAGACAAGTGCAGAATGAAGGAAAACATAACTGTTTATCAAAGATAAAACGCAGCGGATTTTAAAATTTTATTTTCCTTCAATGGATCCATGTGAAAGATCATGGTCAAGAATATATTGTTACCTTGAAGAACTGATGCTTTCTTTCGCGAACAAGGAGCTTTCGATCACGAACAGAAACTGCTTACGATCACGAACTGCCTTTCGATCACGAACAAGAAACACCGTATGATCACGAACAAGAACCTTCAATTGATCACGAGCACCACAATTGTAGCGCCTCCACTTAGTCCACACGAACAGGAACCTTCAACCTTCGGTGCTAGCCGTTCTTGGATGAAGAATGAGGGAACTTGAGCGGATTAGGGTTTAGAGAAATTCAGAATTTCCCAAATACGAATTAGGGTTTAGAGAAATTCAGAATTTCTCCCAAAGTGTGAGAGACTGAACTTCATAAGGCTCTATTTATAGAGTTTCTTATGTGAGCTTCAGTTCACACGAATTTGGACTTCTTAAGCCCAATATTCGTTTTTCACTAATTGCACCCCCACAATAAGTCTTACTTATTTTTCCCATTTTAACTGTCCTTATGTGTGTGACCCTGTAGGTTCTTATAACGTTGGCAATAATATTTATCTTAATATTATAAACAGTGAGCGGTATCTAGCAACACATCACTGTTACCCAAGTTATAAGAATGTCATGTGATCTGACTAACCTTTCTGTGATAAACATCTTGTGCATAATTACCCTTTTGTCCTCATGTCTATATTGAACACAAGGCATAGTATGTCATCCTTGTCTAGTTCAATATTGGGCCCATAGACATATCTCTCGTTATGTAGGAGGGACAAATCCCATCTAGGTCACTCATGTCGCTCAGCATGATTCGTGGGATACCCATCAACCAACTTTATAGTTATCCAGTTACGGATAACGTTTGAATGGCAACAAGGTATTACACTCCTACATCTAGGGTACACAGTGGTTTCAGGTCGAAGGATGGAATGCACATTTTATCACTATCAGAATAACTTATGACATTTCATAACATTTTATGCAGTATTCTCATGGTGGGTCAATCCGATATAAAGTTACCCTTAACATTTATATCTATGTGAAGACTTGATAACTCATTATCTATGATCAGTGAGACGTGATCATCAGTCTACCAACATAATAGTCTCTCTGCTTTAATGTTATCCCATTTCATATTAAAGCTTGACTACGGATACTTTAAGAATAGTGTTCTTAAGTTAATGTAATCTCACGATTAAGTCTCACTTAATGTTTCATTACATGAACAATCTATTCTAGGGACTTTATTATTTTGGAAAACAAACATAATAAAGAAATTCCTTATTATATATATTTAATATATATAAATCATGTCACAATACAAAAGCAAATGCTATCAAATAGATTGGCTTTTAGGGCTTACTCCAACACAGAATTCATTCGAATGAATGAATTTCTTAAAGTAAACAGTGAATTAGAAGTTACTGGAATTTTAGAATTGCATTCAAATGTAAACATTTACAAGTAAAGAGTGGTTCACAGAATCATACATTTCCTTTGTTTCGCTCATTTCGCTCGAACGCTTGGGTACTCTGAGTTTTTATAAGGATTCAGTATGTGAATTTGTGACCCTGATTTTGACTACAAAATACATATATATAGACTTCCTATTTCAACTGGTATGTAACGGTTGCCTTTTGACCAATTGACGCGTGTCTTTTCCTTTATGCGCTGTCCTCAGTTTTTGAAACGTCGCCTCCGTTGCTAGTAGTCGAGATCGAAGTGACTATGAAAACTTTCGAAAACACCTGAAAAATACTTAAGACTTTCCGGTGAAATCAAAACCTCTTTCGATATACCAAAAGACTTTGATTTGTATTAAAATCGAATCGAAATAAAAAGAACCTTTGAAAAGATTTAATTAACTTCTAAATACACATATTGTTAATATGCACATTTAAACCATTAACTAATCTTTATTTCATATTCTTGTTTTAAACAAAAATATGGAGTAACAGGTGGTTGCACACGGGCAGCAAGTTCTCTCCACCTTTGAGCATACTCTTTGAAAGATTCACCACTCTTCTGAGTAAGGCTCTGCAATTGCATCCGATTAGGAGCCATGTCTAGAGTGTACTTGTACTGTCTCATGAAGGCATCTGTGAGATCTTTCCACGTCTGGATTTGTGTTCTCTCTAGTTGCATATACCAATCCAGTGATGCCCCACTTAGACTATCCTGAAACACGTGGATCATAAGCTTCTCATCAGTGGCGTGTGCAGCCATTTTCCTGCAGAACATCTTTAAGTGACTCCTCGGACAGTGGATCCCTTTGTACTTTTCGAAGTCAGGCACTTTAAACTTTGGGGGGACGGCTACATCCGGTACTAAACACATGTCCAAAGCATTGGATCCGTAGACACTAAAACCCTCTATAGCTTCCAACCTTTCTTCCAAGGCCCGATACATTTGAGCAGATTCAGCATTCGGGTGAGCATTGACGGGCATAGCTTGGTGTGGCATAGAACATCCCACACCTTCAGTAGTGTGATTAGGTGAGCTATTTCCATCTTGAAGAATGTTCTTGTTGCTTGCCATAGCTTGGAAGAGCTCAAGGAGCTTATCAATTTTCCCTTTTATGGAGTCAACATCTTCCCTTAGCGCGGCATTATTCTTCTCAAGTTGCTCCATAGTCCTTCAAATGTCGGCACATGTCCCGTTTGAGTGTCGGAGAGCAGGCAAGTATGGTGGCTGTTTTGGTTTACGGGCCAGCTATTTTAAGCGTTTCTAAGAGATTGAAAGGGAATGTATGAGTTTTTTGAATGTGGAATGCATGGATGCATATGCATGAAACAAGAATGCATGGGTATGCAAAAAGGAAGTGTTTTTTTCAAAGCATGCTAAAAAGTTTTAATGACATGCCATGATATAATGAGACCAAAGAAAGGTCAAGTGTGACTTCAAGGACGGGTTTATAGGAAAATTGGAAATTGACATAACCTAAATAGGGGGGTTCCCTACGATAGGTCGGTTCTAAATCTTTACTACCAAATCCCCTCACATGTCGGTTCTAGGGTTTTGATTTGTTTAAGGGTGACAACCAAAGTCGCGGCCCTCATTCAGAACTTCCCCACGAGGTTGGGCTAGCCAATTCAAAGGGTCTCCCTTAGATGGAGTCATTGGGTTCTAGAAAGGTCCCTAGAGTCACGGACCCAACAAAAAAATATTGCCGTCATTGCAAATACTCGCAAGACAACAACACCTTCAAGAGGATCTACTCTAGGTGGGGTTTTCATGCCGATCCTACAAGCCATACGTCAAGAGGACCAACATTACGCAACCACCGTCTTATCTCAAGTTTTTCTCCAAGCTCGGGTGTAGAGCTTTACTCAAATAATATCCCACCCCACAATTGATATATGCAGAAATAAATAGAATAAAACAAAATAAATAAAGCTTAAAGATAAAACCAAAAATAAAAGGAAATAAAACACGGTAAAAGCAAACAAACAATCGGGAGGACCCGTAACCCTAAAATTAACAAGGATAGGCTTGACTCTCTAATAGTCCCCAGTGAAGTCGCCAGCTGAAGCGGGTGAAAAAAATGCGCGAGCGGAAAGTGCTCGCTAGACAGTAAAGTCGCCACTGAACCTTATTTATTCCCGGAGGAAAAGGAAAATATCGATAAAATCTTAAAAGCAATGGAAAGAGGGTCATCGCAACCATTTCCAGGTTCGGGAGTCGATTATGTGAGGGGAAGGTATTAGCACCCCTCACATCCGTTGTACTCAACGGGAACCTTCTCGTTAATTTTAGGGTTAAAAAAGTGTTTAATTTGCTTGCATGATTTTAATTAATTATTATATACAAAGGGGAAAAAGTTAGTTTTTTATTAGTGTGCTTGACGATATGTACGAATCTCGCTCCTACGTATTCCCGGGTGCAATGGGAAATTCAAAGCTACACGCAGTTCTGGGTAGAAAATAATTGTTGGTTGGTTGATTTTATTTATGAAAACATTTTGGTTGCGCTTAGGTGGAAAAAAGTTTGTTCGATTGAAAAGGCGGACTCATGCATAGCGATAGTACCTGTTTGAGAAAAAAGGTAAGCGCACGGGGGTGCATAAAGAATAACGTTTGGTGTGTTGAGATTTATTTTAATGTTTATAATGACAATTACCCAAGTTACGAGCCATACGTCAAGAACTCGGGTGATCGGGAGAGGGAGTGATATACACCAAACCATCTCTTTTTCATCCATTTATTTGCCAAAAGTTAATTGATATGCATTAAAAAACATATAAAAAATTATTTTTGTGTTTTTATTATTTTTTGTTTATTTCTTACATTTTTAACCTGTATCTGTACCAAACTAAATAAATGGGTTTGCAACCCGTGTCATTGAACAATAAAACTCAACTAAATAATAATAATACAGTAATAATAATAATAATAATAGTAACAACAAAAAATAATAAAATGAAACCAATATAGAAGCAAGAGGAAGTTAGGACAAAGAACCAACACGCGAGGAGTCTGGTTCACCGAGAGAGCCTGAGAGAGAGACGACGAGTTTCACCGAGAGAGCGGCGGCGAGTGAGGAGTCTGGTTCACAGCGATGAAGCTTTCATCCGGTGATGTGCAGTTATTCGGTGTTCGCGACGGCGGTGAGATTACGGTGACGGGATGGCAGAGCTTCCTTCTGTTTCTATTTCTATTCCTCCTCCTGTTCTGCTATTTGATTTCCTTTTGTGGTTTTTTGTTTTGGCTATGGACTTCTTGATTGAAAATGGTAGTCGGTGGTGGTGTGAATGTAGTGGTGGTGGTTTGTGGTTATGAGTGGTAGATATTGAAGGTGGTGATAGTTGTTATTGATGGTTGTTGATAGTTTGATGATGATGATGGTGTTGGTAGTTTGATGATGATGGTGTTGTGTTGTTGAGAGGTTTGTGAAGTGGAGATGAACAAATGAGGGAGGCGCAACATTGGTGTGTTGTTGTTATCTCCTTTATTTTGTGTTTTTTGGATCTCTATTCTTTGGTCCTCTACCGCCTCTCACTACCCCCCCTTTGTCTCAGTGTTTTTCTTGCTATTTATATGGGTACAAAATTAGGTTTTTATGAATTGAATGAGGATTTTTTTGGTTTAGGAATGCTTTGATGATGATGATTTGGAATTGATGGGAGAATTGATTTGTTCCTCTTTGGTTTGATTTGTCTTAAAAGTCCAGATATTTTCCCTCTCTACTTATTCTTTTAACTTTTGACACATGATGACAATAATAATAATAATAATAGTAACAATGATACCACTAATAATAACAATTATAATGACAATAATAATAAAAAATAAAAAATAAAGAAATTAATAGTAATATTGACAAATTAAAGAAAAACATAAAAATAAATTGACTAAAATATTTTTTGGATTTTTTTAATAAAAGTTACGAACAATAAAACTTAAACTAAATGAAATAGTTATAAAAAGAAGACAATAGGATTCGAACTCAAGACCTCACACTAGTAAACCCCTAAATACTCTTTCCAATACCAATTGAGCTAATTCCCATATTCAAAAGAAATTCGGCAATAAACCATATGATTATGTAAGTGGGCAAAATTTGGGGTATGACAAACTCCTACTGAGGACAATTTTTAATAATTAAATTTTAGTTTTAATATGGTTAAATTAGGGTTACTTGGAGACTTAATAACTTTTATATATATAATGATAATGATGATATATCAAATAAATTCAAATGGTGTAGTGGCAATTAAACTAAGCAAATATGTGAGAGGACATGGGTTCAAATCTCGGTGAGAACATTTTTAATATATAAATTAGGGTTACTAAATTAGGGTTAACCGAAGACTTAACTCCTTTTATATTTACTAGACACCGACCCGTGCTATCGCACGAGTTTTATAGATTTTCATATATTATATAAAAAGAACTATAATAAATTTTTTAAAATAAATGACACAATTAAATATGTCTTTTAAAATTAGTACAAACTAACTCATCACAGTGTATAATAAAAACACCCAAGCACCATATTGAATATTATAAAAATCACGCAATGCAGATCATTCATGTTTAAAATATATGCTGCTATTTATTTTTTCAACTAAAATTTCAAATTGATTTCCGTTTGGATCAATAAGGGTGTGTTTGGTAGGAGAGAAAATTAGAAGAGATAAATAGAAATAGGAAAACCAATGCATGTAGTATTTGGATCCAAATACATGCATTGGTTTCCGTGTTTCTATTTCTCTCTTCTCATTTTCTCACCTACCAAACAAAGGTTAAGTGTAGCATAACGATGTACGTTGTTGTCACCAAAATCAGATGCAAACATTTTTTGTAACATGACTGCGCAATAAAATAAAAATAATAACAATGTTAAATCTCTACCAATATGAAATGTTCAAATACAATCAAATACATTCGGTTAAAATAAAATGTATACTTACTTTGTCATTGTGAAACTCAACATAATAAGTTCGATATTTGATCCGACAATGATTGACGTACTTCTCTAAGTCAGTTATTGGAGTATGAATTCAATGGTGTTATGTGTTAAAAAGAAAGAAAGTAGTATATATAAAATGCGGCGAGAATGAATAGTTAGAGTATATAAAATATAAAATAAAATTAAAAAAACCTCTTAAACAACGTAGCGCAAGTTAAAATTCAATATTTTGATCAGTCATAGTAGCAATAGAAACACAAACTTGTGATAGCTAAACTTAAGATATATATAGAGGAAAATATAAAACGTGGCGAGAATGAATAGTTAGAGTAAAAATTTGTGAAAGCTAAACTTGAGATATATATAGAGGAAAAACAAAGCATATATGATAAATATTAAAATAAAAATTGATTTCTATTTAAACAAATTAAATATTTGCATAGCACCGAAAAATATTAAATTATATATTGTTGTGACATGTCATGTGTTCGATTTCTATTGAGGTAGGTGTATAAAAAAATTGGAGACTTAGAAAAAAAAACATGTATTACAAAAAAAAATTGATTGGATTGCATATGCAATACATATTGGTTACAAAAATATTTCAAATTGATTGATATGTCATAGAGGTATATGAAGCCTTTACAAAAAGGATATAAGTTTAACTCCTGCTGAGGACATTTTTTATCATTTTTTATTAATTAAATTAGGATTTCAGTAGGGTTACTTGAAGACTTAACTACTTTTATATCGTATATAAAATATTGTATAACTTTTTTGTGCAATTTAAAATAATTACCGATAGGATAGGAGCACATTTAGATCAATTAAATATACTAATATCACTACAAGAAAATTGCCATTTACCAACGGAGGTTTCTAGTGACAGCCGCATATGCTGTAGGTATAGCAGCCCTATACCTACGGGAAAAAATTTTAAATGTGGGTATATATATGTTTCATTAAAAAAAATTGAAAATTAAAAACTAGAAAAAGATAAGTTTATACTTTTATAGTTTATGCGATTCATATTTTTTTTTAATTGTGGGTATAGATTTGTTCCTACTTTTATGTATAGATTCAGTTTTTTTTTTTTCTTCTACTTTTATGTATAGATTCGTTATATTCTTTCTATATTTTGTTCAATATTTGTTTATTAATAAATTCGGTGGTAATCAGTTTTTTTGTTTACAATGTTGCCAATGAAGATTTAACCTAAGACCTCATACATATCCCTCACTACTATATCAAATTTAGTGGCTTTTGTGGTAAATCAATCTTATTACTTGTATTGTATAATATTATATATATATATATATATATATATATATATATTGCTTTTAAGAAGTAGAGTATTATATTAGGAAATATATATATATATATACCACCTAATTTATTAATAAAAAATATTGAAAAAAATATAAGAGAAAAAACAAATAAAATATAGAAAGAATATAATTAATCTATACATAAAAATAGAAGAAGAAAAAAAACTGAATCTATACATAAAAGTAGGAACAAATCTATACCTCACAATTAAAAAAAATATGAATCGCATAAACTATAAAAGTATAAACTTATCCTTTTTTAATTTTTAATTTTCAATATATATATATATAACCAAAAATTAAGGAACTTATGGAGAAAGAAAACAACACTCACTTTATACAAAACAAAAAATACTTTATATAAAAAATAAAAAAATAAATAAAGAGAGAGAGAGAAAGGAACACTCAAGATAAGTATAAAAAAAAAGCAGGATATAACATGCTACTCATCAATCTCTCAATTTCTCTCTCGAACTCTCGCATGAATCCCTTTCTTTAATTCTCTTCTTTCGATTTCTATCCACGGCTAATGGTTTTTATTTTGATTAGGTTTTTATTTCTCAGTGAAAGGTGTTTTAGAGGATAAGATCAACACTCCCCTCTCTAAGATCTACGTTTGATTTTGGGTAAGGTTTCTATTCCACACTTTTCTTCTTCAATTTTGTTGGGGTTTTTCTCTGTCATGTGTGTACTTTTGTTGTTCGATGTCTTCGATGCTAGTATTTGGAAGCCTCGTTGACGGTAAAAAACATTATGAACTCTTTACTCATAATGTAAAAGTTTCTTGATGCCTTCGATGCAATATCGATATGAATTGAATTTTATTCATTCATAATATATGGGGATGGATTATTAGATGCCTCGATGACCCGAAAGGAATCAAATAATATTATTTGTTATATAAATTGTTGCTAGTATTTGGATGCTTCATTGACCATAAAAAAAAACATTATGAACACTTTACTCATAATGTAAAAGTTGTTTGATGCCTTCGATGTGATATTGATATGAATTGAATTTGATTCGTTCATAATATAAGCGATGAATTATTCGATGCCTCAATGACCCAAAAGGAATCAATGAATATTATTTGTTATATAAATTGTTGATAGTATTTGGATGCCTCATTGACTGTAAAAAACATTATGAACTCTACTCATAATGTAAAAGTTGCTTGATGACTTCGATATGATATTGATATGAATTGAATTTGATTCTTTCATAATATAAGAGATGGATTATTGGATGCATCAATGACCCGGAAGAAATCAATTAATATTATTTATTATATAAATTATTGATAGTATTTGGATGCCTCATTGACCGTCAAAAATATTATCATAGTTGGTAATGAAAAGTTGCACGATGTATTGGCAAGATTCCCAAACCCAAAAAATTGAAAGCTTCTTTCTCTTTGAAAATAAAGCAAATGAAAAATCAAGATAACTTGGCAAATGTGTTGTCATTAATGATTTGTTGGAGAAGATGTGAATGACATTTTACGAGCTGCAAGACAGGTATATTTTATTTTACTCTTTGTGTTCATATTTCGAATATTATGAAAACATCAATTAACTTGAGTTTGTAATTTGATCTCTTTTATTTTCTATAGGTTACAGATGCTTCTAGTGCCCCTGACCAAACAGATTCTCAAAGTCCATACACTGACGAAGATTGAAGAGAGAGATTAGAAGTAAACAATGTAAAATGTTGTTGTTTATTGCTTGGTAGGAATGTCATGTACTATGTTGTGGGTTGTAAGTCGTTGGAGTTTATTGTTTGGTAGGAATGTCATACATATATATGTTTTTAGAGTTGTAATTTTGGGATGGATTTGATTAGAAGTAACTAGTAGTTCTCTTAAGTTATTTGGTGCAATTTCAATATGGAAGATTTAGCTAGGTGCCACTGTTTTGGTGTTTTAATGTACTCCGTTAGTTTGTAAGACTTATTAGTTTTTTTAATCAATATAATGGAAATTCTCTTTTATAATTATAGTTGACTTGGTGTGTAGAAAACATGCATATTGGCAAATCATTATTATTATTTAAAAAAAATGTACAATCAGTAAAAAAAAAAGATGCAAAAAAAAATAAATTCAAACCTATACCAACGGACAAATTCGTGGGTAAATCGATTTACAATAGTTTGTAATGTCCGTGGGTATAGCTCCTAGGCTAGTCCAACGCCAAAAAATGTTGTTGATATAGGCTATAGCAACGGCAAATTGCCATGGGTACATCGAGATAAAGTAGACGGAACAAAACGCCCGTGGGTATAGGTTTTATGGCCTGTACCCACGGATTTTGGACCTTTAGCAACAACATTTCGCCGTAGCTATATGTCAAGTTTCTTGTAGTGTATATATATATATATAGATTGGACAAATCGCAAATTTACAATCTTTGCAAACATTTTCATTTTTTTTATAAGTCAAATGAAAAAGCACGCAATATTTTGTTATAGATTGGGCGGTTAAAAAAATTTCACAGTGATAATTGAAACAATTAAATAAAAAAATACTTTATATATATGCTATTTGGAAAAAAGATTAGGGAAAAAATTATTGACAACCAACCAAAAATTATGAATATTTAAAACCTCAGTTAGCCATAGTCATAGTTGATATGAAGATATTGTTTGATTAATAGAAAAGTAGTGAGTAATATATATCTTAAAAAACATATAGAGTAATGCTTCTTTCATATAGTATATGTGGTTTAATGACATTGTTATATTTTTTTTAATAGATTAAATTGCTATTATTTTCAATCCTTATTCGTAGTTATTGTTTTCCGCGGATTTGCTTTGGTCATAATCCGTGCGATAGTTATTAAGAAAGAAATGTATTCATATTAATTAACAGCCTATTAATTGCCTGTAAATACATAAAAAAATTCCATATAAAAAACGGTACTTTGAACAATAATGGAATGTTCTTATGTCAAATTAAGTCAAACGTTTATACTTTATAATTGGCATATCTCTTTGTTCTACTTTGTGACTTAGTACAATATAGATGACTTGTCCAAAATTTTACAACTTATAAAATTGGAGAAATTACGGTGTCTGTGGAATGAAAAAAATGAGGATCACGATATTGCACTCATTTCTTTTTATAATTTATATTATTAAAGAAGTTATTACAACTTATAAAACATGTATACGTGAGAGACTTGATTGATTATCTTCTTATAGCCTTTCTTTTTCCGACTAACATCTACATAAATAGTATTCTCCAAAAAAAATCTAAATAAAAGTGTGCATTACAAAATCATTCATTAATAATTGTTGTTTTCGACTTCGTAACACATCTCAAAGTGTTCTTGAGATTGAAAAGACACACGTAAATCATCTCAATGTTGGGAGAAGAGATTAGGCGGCAGTTGAAAGAGTTGCTCGAAAGCTTGACAAAAAAACCCTTTCTATCTTGTGTTATTAGTAAAAGGTTGTATCTTTCTCACGATCATATTTCTGAAAAAATAAAGAAACACATATCGAATAAAGTCATATAGAATAAAGAAGAAAAAAAAAAAAGTGAGTTATAAAAGAGTGAATAAATTGAAATAGCAAAAATAAGTCATTGGACAAATAATCAGATAAACAACGAATTAATATTAGTCTCTTTGCTAAAATTTAGATTGAAATAACAAAAATATGAACTGTGACTCGAAATTTGTGTGGAAAGTGTGAGACTCAAAACTGTATTTATAGACAAAAATGTCAAATAATCAAAATAAATATCTCCTTAATTTATGCATGCAATAAACAAAAAAAAAATTGTTGCATTAATATTCATAAATTTACACATTTGAATTTGAAATTGAAAGTAGAAATAAAATCATACAAATTAAAGGCACGATTTTTTAGTTAATGATGATGATGATCTATTTGACTTTTACATATTAAATAAAGAAGTGTTTTTTTATTAATGAAAATGAATAACAAAACCAATGAGTCATGAAAAGAGAAAATTATAATAAATTTAAAACCATATTTGTTCAATTGCTCATTTATTGATAAAAAAAATTTTACATATAAAATTTTTAAAAAATATATATATAAAAAAGTTATTGGTAAAAGTGTAGAATTTTCGAAATTAAAAAGAAAATGAAAATATAAAAATTAGATTTCTCATGAAGTTATTAGTTTTTTAGTAAATGTGTAAACGTAATTTTTTTTTAATAAAATTGTAAAAATAATTTTACATAATAATTATATTGTTAATACTTTTTATTTAATAGTTATTATTAATATTATTATAAAAAAATTATATAGGAATACATTAAATATTTATTAGTGATTAACAAATCATTTCAAATCGATTTCTATTTGCAGCATAACTTTATAAAATAAAAAAATAAAAATTGATTTCTATTTAAATAAAATCTATTAGTGATTAACAAATCTTTTCAAATTGTTTCAAAAAAAAAAAACAAATCATTTCAAATCGATTTCTATGTGTAACATATCTTTATAAAATAAAAATTATATAGTAATATTAAATTATATACTGTTGTGACACGTCATGGGTCCGATTCCACTGAGGTAGGTGTATAAAAAAATTGGAGACCTAGAAAAAAAAATTGAACATGTATTATAGAAAAAAATTAGAGTAGTATAAAAAATATAAATCAATTATTAACAACGAAATAAAAAAGAAAAAACGGATTCGATTTCATATTGAATACATGTTGGTTACAAAAATATTTTAAATTAATTGTTATAGTGTAATGGCTAATATAGGAAACCTTTACAAAAAGGTTACGTGTTCAACTTCTGTTGAAGACACATTTTTATCATTTTTAAATATTTAAATTAGGGTTTCAGTAGTGTTCAATTAGGGTTAATTGGAGACTTATCTCCTTTTATATTTATAATGATAATGATTTATAATTTATAATATAATGATGATATGATTTTTTATGAAGAAATTGACTTGAATGATTTATGTCATCTTGTGTGCCCAACTTCCCGGAGATTATGAACCAAAAAAGAAACCTAATTATGTAGTATAAATAAGGGTTTATGAGACAAAAATAAGGGGAGTAAAAATGTGACGAATAGGTGGAAAAACGGCAAAAAAAAGTTGAAGAAACTGGTACGTGAATTTTTATTTATGGAGTTGTTCCATTTCTTATTAATATAATTGCTTTTGTGTGTACATATGATATGACTATGAATTGTTTATACCTCTCCTTTTAAGAATTATTGTCTTTGTTCTTGCTATTTTCAGTGTTTTTGTCACATCTGCACTTTTATAATTTTCCATTCACAAAAATAAGTTAAATACATAAACAAATCGAAACAACTAAAAATATAGATTATGTGAAACATGAGCGGTATCCAATTCCCCCGTAAGAGAATATCATGATGTTTCTTAAAACCAAGAACAGTCAATATTATAAAGAAGACTCTGAAGTCAGATTGTATCAGTAGCATAAATGCTATTTAGAATGGGAAGTTTGACATGAATAATTTCTATGCCTCAGAGACACACCTATTGATTGATTGTACTTCTGATATGCATTAACTTTCTGCTGCACCATATGGACTTACATTACAAAAAACAGTTATGATAGGAGTGTATGGAATATGTGACTCAATTGAACTTGTTAAGTTTGAAAGTAGCTAAATGGTTGGACTGGTTTTTACATGTAATGCAAGGGGATGCAGGATATGTGAATCATTTGCTCTCAAATTATTTTATCTTATGTTGTTTGTGTAGTTTAGTAATTAATTGTTACACCCAATTGCAATCATTTATTCAGCTGAGGTTATATTATTTCCCAGATGTCAAGAATGATGACAACAAAAGACAAACGAAAGGACCGGCTGAAGCTGATGCAAGAAACCGTACTAGTTATGGTGGTTGTCAAAGTACTCATGCCACTTTCTATGGGAGGGTTGATGCTTCTGGCAGTGGGACAATGGGTGAGTCAAGTTTTAGCCTTTCATTTCTTGATTTGTTGACTCATTTATATCTAAGTTTAAAATACATTTCATTTTTCAGGTGTCAATAATGACCAAAGCAAAAGAGAAAGTCGAGGATTGGCTGAGGCTGATGAATATTATGCCAATAATGATAGTGAAGATGAAGGAATGCAGGTCATTCAAAAGAGAAAATATTAACAACAGTCACTCAGGCAAGAAACAACTTCAATGCCATCAAGTGGACGATCCCATGATAGGAGAAGCGTTATATCCGTTGAGGTCGTCTCTAATCCGTAAGTTATTTGCGTATCGCCTTCCCACTTCCCCCTAACTCTTCAAAATTTCAGCGTCTTCTATATATAACTCTCCTTTTCTCTTCCATTTTCCAAAACCATCACTCTCTCTCTAACCTAATTTCTCAAGTCTCTTTCAAATCTCTTTTCACCATGGCAGCTAAGCGCAAAACTAGGTCATCATCAACCTCTTTCATCGCTGATACTGAAACCGCAACTGACAATTCAAATTCTGGTGACACTCAGACCAAATCTACAAATAAGATAAGGTTATCCTCCTCCCCATCCTCCAGTAACACGTAGAAGAAATCTCAGAGAAAGGTGGATCTAGATACTTATTCTTCAGCTGTGGAAAAGAAGCAAGTGACAAAAAAGATAACATCATCATCATCCTCATTGTCATCTGGTGACACGTAGAAAAATCTCGAAGAAAGAAGGATCTGAACACTGATTCTTCGACGGTTCAAATGAAGCAAGTGAGTGAATCTGTTCCAATCACCGCTCTCCGAGATCCTTCTTGGAACAACTTTACTCACTTGATTCTTTTCCACATCCGAAGAATCAGTATCCAAATCCTTCTTTCTCCGAGATTTCTTCTGCGTGTCACCGGATGACGATGAGGATGGTGATTTTACCTTTTTTGTCACTTGCTTCTTTTCCACAACCGAAGAATAAGTATCCAGATCCGTCTTTCTCTGAGATTTCTTCTTCGTGTTACCGGAGGATGAAGATGACCTTATCTTTTTTGTAGATTTGGTTTGAGTGTCACCGCAATTTGAATTGCCAGTTGTGGTTTCAGTATCACCAATGGCAGAGGTTGATGATGACCTAGTTTTGCGCTTAGCTTCCATGGTGAAAAGAGAATTGAGAAATTAGGTTAGAGAGAGTGAGAGTTTTGGAAAATGGAAGAGAAACAGAATATAGAAGGCGCTGAAATTTTGAAGAGTTTTGGGGAAGCGGGAAGGCAAAATTCAAGCGGGACAGGTATCCTGGTCATTTAAAAAATGCAGAAATGTGGCCTTATGAGAAGTGAACTCCATGGATTTGGTCGACACTAAGGGTCATGGACCCAAAGGAATGAAATCAGAAGTTTGGGATGGTTTGGTTGAAATCCGAGTCGAAAAAGAAGTCGGATGCGAATCGTTGTAATAGAGCTTCCTTACCTGATGCAGTGTTGCACACAGGAGGCTTAATAAACTTTGGTGAACATAAGAAGGGGATGGTAAGGCTCCATATTACAATATCACCTCTATTCTCCATCTTTCCTTACTTGAAGCTAATCGTCGTAAGTTTCTTTATAAAGTTTCATATAGGGATTGAAACATAGGAAGAGGAATTGAAAAATGAAGTTTCATATAGGGATGTATATGACCGGGTTCATAAAAAGAAAGATGGAGGATATATCTCCCAACGCTCGAGAACGTATATTGTAAGTTACTTCAACTTTGAAAAAGTTAATGTGTAATATGAATGTAGGTTGATGATAATTATTATATTCAAAATGTTTTTCAGGAGTCATATGACACTGCCATGCTGAAAAAGTGTGGAGAGGACTTATCCACTCATCCCATAATTATTATTTTTAAATGTAAATTAACTATTATAATTTAAGGGTTCGTTTGAATTAGTTTATTTTTGAGTTTATGCAAATAACTTATGCAATATAAATTAGGTTTTATGTTATTTTATAAGTTCACACTAGTGAAAGTTATATTTTTATATTTTATCATAAACTACCTTGACGAACTTATAATAATAAATAAAAATTGCATAAGCTGTTTCCCTAACCTCAAAAGTAAGCTTATACAAATGGACCCTAAATACACGTCGTTATTATGATTTTCATGCCTAATAATAAAATTAAAAATCAATGACATATATTGTGAGTCGTACAAGAATATTACAATATAGAAATTTAAATAAAATAAATACTGCCAATAAAATAAGTTATAAAAGTGTCCATCAGTACTAAGGGTCCGTTTAGATTAGCTTATTTTTGAGCTTATGCAAACATCTTATTCAATATAAATTAAGTTTTATGTTATTTTATAAGTTCACACTATTGAAAATTGTATTTTTATAAGCTACCTTGACAAACTTATAATAAAACATAAAAATTATATAAACTATTTGCATAAACTCAAATATAAACTAATTCAAACAAGCCCTAACTCGCCCTAACTCACCTCACAAAAAATGATAATACCCCGCAGAAAGATGATAGTTCATAAAAGTGGCTATATAAAAAATATATATCATAGTGCCATAAAAAAAATTAAAGTAGGAAGGAGTTAAAAATATTAGGTAATCCACTGCCACTTATATTGTGAAAATGAGGGAAGGGTAACATGGAGAAACAACAAAAACAAAACCTGTGTGGATAAAGTTCCGTCTCTTTTCGAGAGTTTTTGATCCTTAAATTTCCTTTCTCTTATTAGTTTTCTCCTCTTCTAAATTATAGAAATATTTTACTTCTCTTCTTTCTATTTCTCCTTTTTTTTTTTTTTCTCTTTAATAAATCTATGTACACAATGTAAAAACGATGGCCGATGGCCGAAATGTCCAACAGCACAACACCATTGTTGGCTTACCGTAGCATACACGCAAATAGAGTAAACCTCTGGTCCTTAGTCCTTGTGTTAAAAAAAAATCCTATAAGCAACAACAACAGAAAGAGTCCTTGCGTGGCTACCTAAAACAAATCACTATAACATTAAGATTTTTATACTATAAATAAAATTTGGTTTATGAATAAAATCAATCATCCTAAATTTGATTTAAGTGAAAAAAATTAGATCACTTTAAACCATCAATAGGCTGTCATGAATCTACCATTAAAACTATAGCCCTTACGAAAAATCTAACATGCAGTATAAAAATGTAAAAATGTTCAAAATAATTGTATAATTGCATCGAGCATAAATGAGCAAAACAAATAAAGTAGGGTAAATAGGGTTTTACCCCCTGTAAAGTATGCGAATTTTGCATTACCTCTGCAAAAACTCATCCGATCCAAAAATAAATTTATTTGCGGTTTGGTTCGGTTTTGGATGACAAATAAAAAAAATCCGATCCAATTTTATGCGGTTTAATTTGGATCGGTTTTCGGATATCCAAATTATAAATTGTAAATTTTTTTATTAAATATTAATATTATAAAAAACACTATAAAATAATATTTTGATTTTTTTTACAAAATATATGTTAATAGTAAAAAGAATTTAATTTATATGCACCGTCAGTGTAACGTTATTTTACACATGCGTCCAATAATATATCGGCACATCATGTATGGTAATTAAAAATACATATGTGTCACATTCATTAAATGATGTGGCAACACATCATTGAATGTATGTGCAAAAAAACTTTACACCGACAGTGCACAACAATTAAACTCTAGTAAAAAAGTAAAAAATAAATTAAGTTAAACTAACAAATAGTATAATAAACAAAAAATATGTTAATACAATATATATATTCATACCAATAAAAAGATAAATAAGTATTAAAATATATGTATTCGGTTTTGATAGGTTTTGAAAAATTAATCTGAAATCCGATCCGATCCAGCGGTTTTCACAAAAGGACATCCAAACACATCCAAAAATATTTGATTTTTTGCCGTTTTCGGTTATTTTGGACCAAATATTTGAACCAACTCACCGCTAATTTGTTTATTCGGCGGTACAATGATGCATGATCATCATCATGTATCAATTTTTTGTCAAAAAAAAATCATCATGTATCAATTCATTTATGATAGAATAATCCTTGTGGACCGGAAGGCAAACCCCTATTTGTGTTTTAGTTTCGAATAGATTAATTTATTTTTTAATTAATTTTTTTTTGCGAAAGGGGTACAGATGAGAACCAACTACAACACCCTAGATAGATAAATAAAAAGAAGAAAAACAAAAAGAGAAGGGGATATGGACCAAAACCTTCTCAAGCAATAAGAGCAAGAAAATTAAAGTAGAAGTTGCATAACAAAACAACGAAGAGAAAAACAAACGCAACAAAAGAAAAATGAAGGGACTCGTACTACGACAAATTACTTCCTGTAGAACAGGTATAATGAACCGGAAATTCCTTTTCTTTTTCTTAGCCTTAGACACCAACGTAAAAGGCTCTTCCATAGCGGCAGAACGATTCTTCAAATAATTAGTAGTTGTTTTTGTCTCTTCCTTGTCAGTATACACATAATGTCCAATGTCGCTAGCTAGAGCAACATCAGAAGCGGTAACGTTGAAAGAAGTACCACACCAAGATGGCGATCTTGAAGGTAGTCCAAGTCTGTCACTGTGACACTCCATGAACCAACAATCCGCAAGTCCGAAATGATACTCTCTAGATCCACTCTAGGTTTCTTAGCTAGATCATTATCAGAAACAATGCTAGAAAGAAACTCTTCAAAATTTAGAACATCTCCCACAAGCACATTAGGTCTTACCTCTTTGTCTCTTGTAAGATCCTCAATAACCGGATCTTCATCTACCACAACTCTATTGGATGCAATTGCAACCGGCTCTGATGCAGAAGGCATAGTATCAAGCTGCACTTTTCTCTTGTTCAATAAACTCGCAGTGTTTTTTCGGGGATTCTGATATTTGCAATTCTTCAAAGAGTGCCCAATTATTTGACATCCGTTGCAAAACGGGGGAATATTCTCTTACTCAACATCCACATAAAAATAAAAAATCATTCCTTTCAACAAGGATTCTTTCACACAAGTTTGAATTTAAATCCACGTCGATTAAAATTCTTGCAAAGTGACCAAAAGTTATCTTCTTAGTTGCCTCGTCAAGAGCCAAAGGACTGTCTACAGCCCATGCAATTTCAAACAGAATCTTGGGCTGCCAATACTCACGGGCAAGCCCATGAATGCAAATCCATACTTGAGCGTTATTAGGTTGCACAGTAAAACGATTAAAATCAGCAGACCAATCAAATGTTCTAAGAAGACCCGGTGAGAGATTCCAAAAACCTATGGATCTTACTGCACTTAAATCATCTAGAGACGAAAAAATGAATTCAAAGTAGCCTTTACCTAAGGACACCATTAAAGGAGAATCAAATTATATCATTAACTAGAATCAGCTATTTCAATGGGATATTAAAGTCTGATATCATACTTCTATCTCTGTGTACATAGTTCCATATTTAGTTTATTGTCATTAATTTCCCTTTAAGTTAGGCATAATATTAGGGATTTTTGTAACGACCTAAACTTTTAACAATTAAATAACTAAAAAAAAGGATTTTATTTCATTAAAAAGCACGACTAAATTTTTGTCTTTATAAAGAGGAGTAACTGTTGTAACAAAATGAGTTTTAATTATAAAACACCCTAAGTTTTGATGATAACAAGGTATTAAATGGACAATTGGTATTACTAATGAATGATCTAGTGTGCAGGAACAAAGTAA
Source organism: Trifolium subterraneum (assembly GCA_951799995.1). Lineage (NCBI taxonomy): Eukaryota > Viridiplantae > Streptophyta > Magnoliopsida > Fabales > Fabaceae > Trifolium > Trifolium subterraneum. The sequence continues at coordinate 40,909,743 of OX637468.1, forward strand.
AAATGTCATCCACGTAGATCATCATTTGAGCATCTGAAGGACACAGTCTGAAGTGTTAAGGCTCTGAAAAGCTAGAAGCATCAGAGCCTCTGAAGAAGTCCTCAGAGGCCAAAGAAAGAAACACAGTCTGAAGCTTGCGTACATCTTCAGAAGATCAAAGAAATGATATCATCAGATCCTAAAGAACTCTCTCTGAAGGAAGACAGCTCATAACCAATGCAATAGTACAACGGTCCTGTCAAAGAGTACAACCGTCTTGTCAACAAAAAGGAGAGTGTACAACCAACGGTTCTTTTCTCAACGTCTTTATATTTAGAGTATAAATAGAAGACATCCTGATAGAGAGAAGACTACTGGAAGATCATCTGAACTCAGAAAGATTCAAATCGTATTCAAGCTGTGAACTGTTGTTATCCTTTCTAGTGTAACATTCTAAGTTAAATATCTTTTGATATTATAGACTCTGAGCTTTGTGTTTAGAGAGTCTTGCTTAGAACTTTCAGTCCTACTTAATCTGTGTATTAAGTTAGTTTGTAAAGTCTCTCTGTCTTGTGTGACTTAGAGTAGGAAGTCTTAAGTCTTGTGTGACTTGAGCAAGGAAGTCTTAAGCTTGTGTGCTTAAGCAAGGAAGTCTCTAATCTTGTGTGATTAGAGCAAGGAAGTCTCTTTGTCTTGTGTGACCTAGAGAAAGGAAGTCTCTTGCTTGTGTGCTTGAGCATTAGTTGTGTAATCTTTGTGATTATAGTAAAATCCCTTGGAAGTGCAAGGGGACTGTACTACTCTCGTTTTGTGAGAGGAACCAGTATAAAATTTATGTGTGTGCTTTCTCTCTCTCTTTCACTGTTTTATTTGTGTTTTGTATTTAGTCTGGTTTCTTATATCCGCTACATTTTAATATCCTTCAACAAAAATAATTAACTTTTCAAAACACAATTCAACCCCCCTTCTTGTGTTTTTCACCTTCAATTGGTATCAAGAGCTCCGGTTCTGTTTTTTAATCAATTCACAGTGAGACAGTAAAAGATCTTTGAAAAACACTGTATGTTTGGGGAAACCACATCTACACCTATACCTACGTCTACTGCTTCAGATCTATCTCAAGTTCAATACACCTAAGACAACATGACTTCTACCTCCTCTGCATCTTATCATGATTCCAGCAATAAAAAGGTTCCAATCTTTAGTGGTGATGCTCTAAGATTTGAATGGTGGAAAGATAGCATTTACCACTATGTCAATGGAATTGATGATGAGCTTTGGGACCTGATAGAAGAAGGAGTACCTATTGATGGAATAGGCTCTGATGGTAAGATTACTATAGCTCAGAAAAGAGCTCTATCTGCTGAGAACAAGAAGATTTTTCCTAAACACAACAAGGTCAAACAAATCATGATGTCAGCAATATCTCATGATGAATATACCAAAATAATGGATAGATCTACAGCTAAAGCTATGTATGACTCTCTATGCTCAAACTATGATGGTAATAGGCAAGTTCAGAATCCCAAAGCAAGACTACTGGTTCAGCAGTATGAGCTTTTTACCATGAAACCTGATGAAGACATTGAGACCATGTTTTCTAGATTTCAGACTCTGGTGTCTAACCTCAGGATTCTGAATAAAAGTTATACAACCTCTGATCATGTGTGGAAGATCCTGAATAGCTTGACTGACAAATGGAGACCTAAGGTCACAGCTATTGAGGAAGCTAAGGATCTTGAGACAATCTCTCTTGAATCACTTATCAGCAATCTCAAGAGCCATGAGATGGTAATGAATGCTGATGCAGTGAAGAAGATGGAAAGATTAGTAGCTTTAACTTCAACCAAGAAAACTTCAAAAGCTGTCAAAGCTAAAACTCTGGAGGTTGAGGAGGATTCTTCCTCAGATGATCAAGAAGAAGAAGAAGATGAAGAACTTGCCATGTTCACCAGAAACTTTCAAAAATGGGCAAGGATGAGTAAGAGTCGTAAAGGAAATAGCTCAAGGAACACTCCCAGCAGAGAAGAGAAGAATTGCTTCAAGTGTAACAAACCAGGACATTTCATTGTTGAATGTCCTGAAGCTTCATCAAAGGACAAGAACAAGAAGTTCAGTAGCTACAAGAGGAGATTTCAGAAGAGCTTAATGACAACGTTTGAAGACCTGGAAGCATCCTCAGATAATGATGATGAAGAAGCAAATATGGCTCTGATGGCTACAACTGATGAAGACTCTGATGAATCTGAACAGGTATTTTTAAATTATTCTAAAGAACAACTCTTAACCTACCTTGGTATGTCTTTAAGCAAGTTTGCTGAATCATCCTCTAAACTAAAACTTTTAAAAACACAAAAGGATGAGTTAGCAAAGAAAGCTGAACATTTTCAAGCTCTATATAAAAATTCTTTAATCAAAATTGAAGAACTTGAAAATGGGTGCACAAGATGTAACAAACCTACTGATGAGCATGAGGTTGCTCTTCAGGAATTTGTTCATCAGAACGTCAACAAAAGTAAAATGGCGTCTATGATTTATAATGTTTGTAAAAATGTAGGTGAAGGAATTGGTTACTCATATGGTAAATCATATGGGAAACAAAATCCTTACATTTGTTTAAATAATATTCCAGATAATCTTTATTCAACCTTTGTGCCTGAGAAAAACAAAGGCAAAGCTATCATTGTTTCAGACTCTGAAGGTATCTCTGGGGTCTGCAAGGCAAGCTCTGAAGTTACATCAGAGGCTGTTTCTCAGAACCTCAAAGAGAGCAACTCAGGACCTAAGTACTCAGAACCTGAGACTATCAAGTCTAAGACTCTGAAAACTTTGGGACTCAGGAGCTCATCCAATCAGACTCTAAAACAAACTAAGCTGATGATAAATAATCAACATTAGACTCTGGTTAGCAAAACTAATCCTAGATTAGAAAAGCAATCTAAGTCCTATAGTGATTATCAATCAAAGCCTAGATTTCAAAATCAATGGACTAAGAGGGTCAATTTTCAAAGACCAAATTTTCAAAGGAAATTCTTTAATAGTCCACAAAGCTTTTCACAGAGGCAAGGAAGAACTAAAGGTTATAGAACTAACCAAATTGGACCCAGAAAACAATGGGTACCAAGATGTAAAATTGTCTACTATTCAGATTTTCATTGTAGGAAAAATTATTTCAAATCAGATGAATGGAAGCAAGTGATCAGCTGTGGAAGAAAAGCTTATGTTCCAAAACATTACTTTACTTCCAGAGCTGCTGAAGTGGACAAAGCAAATGATTATTGGAGAGAACTTCACAATGAATGTAGAGGATATTATTACAATGATTGACCTTGTTTATTCTACAGCTATCCAGACTGAAAGAAAATGGTAATCAATCATGGTATCTGGATAGTGGATGTTCAAGACACATGACTGGTAATAAAGATTTGTTCACATCATTGAAACTTGAAGATGGTGGAATAGTCGGCTTTGGAGGAAACCAAAAAGGCAAGATCAAAGGTACAGGTATTGTAGGTAACTCCTCCCTTTTAATTAATAATGTTTGGTTTGTGGATGGACTTAAACACAACCTATTTAGCATCAGTCAATTTTGTGACAATGGGTTTGTGGTTAACTTTGATAAAGGGTTATGTACTGTAATTAGAGAATCTGACAAGTCCATAGTGTTCAAAGGCAAGAGAATAGGCAATGTTTTTAAAGTAAACCTTTCTGATTTGGTAGACCAAGAAGTAAAATGCTTGCTAACTCTGAGTGAAGAGAAGTGGGTATAGCATAAGAGGTTAGGTCATGCTAACTGGAGGTTAATCTCTAAGCTTAGCAAACTTGACCTTGTCAGAGGCCTACCTAAGCTACACTATCACTCAGATGCTCTTTGTGGATCCTGCCAAATAGGAAAGAGTGTGAAAACTTCTTTTAAACCAAAACATGGTGTCTCTACCTCTAAGCCCTTAGAGCTGCTTCACATTGATTTGTTTGGTCCTGTAAGTACAGCCTCAATCAATGGGAAGAAATATGGACTAGTCATTGTTGATGATTACAGTAGATGGACTTGGGTTAAATTCCTCAGAAATAAGGATGATGCATATGATGTCTTTAGCAGTTTCTGCACACAGATACAAAAAGAAAAAGGTTTACACATTTTGAAAGTTAGAAGTGATCATGGTGGTGAATTTGAAAATGAAATGTTTGAAAAATTTTGTGAAAAATATGGCATCTTACATGAGTTCTCTTCTCCTAGAACTCCACAGCAAAATGGAGTTGTAGAAAGAAAGAATAGAACTCTGCAAGAAATGGCCAGAACCATGATGCATGAGACTAACATTTCTAAGTATCTGTGGGCAGAGGCTGTAAACACAGCGTGTTATGTTGTAAATATTCAATACATTGAAACTGAAAGACAATGGGCTGATATATTTACAAAACCCTTAGCAGTTGAAAGACTAGATTTTATCAAAAAGCATCTGAACATGACTTTGGTCTCTGAAGATATCAAGCTCTGAATTACAAAATTGTGGATTCAGCCTCTGAACTCTGAAAGGTCTTCAGACGCAGAAAATCTTTAAACCCTGAAGTGTTTACCCATGTGGAGTACACGTGTCAATTAATTTGTCTTTACTCTTAGTCTGTGATTGGTTAGAGTAAAGGCAGTTTATGACGAAATTCTTTATTGCAACGAATGTACTCCCCCATCATTGTTTTTACTATAGTTTTTCAAAATCACTTCACTCTTTTCTCGCACAAGTTTACTTTCACATCCCGCCCTTTTCTTCTAAAACCCAGAACACTTTCTTCCTCCCTCATACTAGCAAAACCTTGTTCGTTAACCTCAACAATGGCAAGTTCATCTTCTGTACCAAGATTCCCAGAGGACATTCCAATAAAAATATATGCTCAAGACTCTTATCTTAAAGATGCCACTATGAATCTTCGTTTTGAAGAAAGTAAATTGGTTATGGAAAGACCAATAGACTTTGAGGCCTTAAAAGTCAATGAACATGACTACAAGGAATTCTTCACTGAACAAGGCTGGGGACACTACTTGGATATGCTTAATGGACATATCTACTCCAATTTAGTGTTTGATTTCTGGAGAAAGAGTGAAGTTGTGACTTTGGTAGATGCTAATGCTGAACTTCAACGAGTAATTGATCAGAACCCAAGTGGAAATAAAGGAAACTCAAGAGAAGAATTGGGTCTGAGAAAATTCACTGAAACAGAAATTCGCTCTAGTGTTGGATGCTTTCAAGTCATTTTAACAAGAAGCAATTTGGCCAAGATGCTAAATCTTCCCAACACTGGAATGGTAAGGCTCTATACTGCAGCTTCTGGGAGAAAGTCAGTGTATCTAAATGATATGGCCAGACTTTGTTTCAAGGATCAGAAGCTGTCCAATAAGGTTAGTCATCTAAATGATCGTGAAAAGGTTCTTGCTAAGATTGTATTCTCATCTTTTCTCACAAAGGATACTGGCAGTGACTCTCTGAATTGGGATCAGAGACACTTTATCTACTTCCTCTCCACAAAAAGGAAAATGAATCTACCTGCTTACATCTTTCAACATCTATGTGAGACAATCTGTGAGGCTCAGAAGTTTGACAACCCTTCCAAGTTGATCTCTCATCCAAGGCTCTTAAGCTCCATCTTTGAGCAACTTGGTCTTCCTGATAGATTCATGCTTGCTGGGGTGTCTGACGACCTTGAACAAGTTAGAGCTCCCATTCTTGATGCTAAAGTCTTGGTGAGTCTGCGTTTGAGGAAATCAGACAAGCTCATTTATCCTCAAAAGCCTCTTCTGATAAATAAGACAAAATTTCAGCCTACAAGTGACGCCTTCATATTTGATAATGAACCCCCTGAAGTCATTTTGGAGTACATGAGATTAATGAAGGAAAGAGGAACCACAGTCACTCATAAGGACATTGGAAGAGGTGATAGTCCAACTTTTGCACAAATCATGAGAGCAGTTAAGGAAGAGGTGTTCAGTGACTATGAAGAAGATATAATGGCTAAGGAACCATCCATGGAAGAAGCTTCAGTTAATAGGTCAGAGGATGATCATCCAGAGGTTGAAGAAGAGCCGGTGGCTGCAGAACCTACTGTGAAAGACCTGCTAAGTGCAAAAATTCTCAAAAGATCTCGCACAAAGCGTTGCACCACTAGGGGACAGAAGAGGCAAAGATCAGATACAGGTAATACTCATTCTTTTAATTATTGCAATCAAATATCTGAAGCATCTATCCTAGAACATGTCCAACCCCTAAATACCATCTATCCAACATCCTCTGAACCTGAATATGTCCAAATTTCACACTCTGAATCAGAGTCTTCTGACTCCTCATTTGATGACCTTATGGCTAGTTTTGCACAATTTTCTTCCCGAGCTAAGCATATTCCTGAGGAGGAAACAACTGAGCCATCCAATAGTGCCATCCCTCAGTCATCACCCAAAATTCTTACTGAGGAAGAGATTCTGAAAGAAACATCTTTTAGAGTTTCTCCAATCCATGAAACCTCTGAACCACCAAATGACATATCATCTGAACCATCCCAATCAATTCCATCAGACTCTCACAAATCTTCATCACCTGAGATGCTTTTAGATACTGCACTTGCAATAAATGATAGAATTGATGTACCAGATGATCATGTGACTCGTTCACCTAGTGGTCCAAGTCAACCAGTCTCTGCACCACGTGTGGAACAACATGAAGATGAAAATTTAGATTTGACAGGACAGGTTCTACACATAATAAAGCGTACACTAGATGAACAAGAAGATAAGCTTCTAAAGCTGGTAGCTTACTCAGGGGCATCTGCAAGGAAGGCTCAACAGCTTCTCACTCTCAAATTTTCCAAACACCCTTAGGATTCTTGTTTTTCACCTTTTGTTTTTCACTATTTGTTTAAAACTTTTTGCTGATGACAAAAGGGGGAGTATTATTTAGTTGTACAATTGTCAGTAGTTTTTTTATATCTACTCACATAATAATCTGAAACTGTCTTAAATAAGAATCTGATTCTTTTTATCGTGCTAAATGTTTATAAACTTAAGTGATAAGGAGAACAAATTAATAAACATAATTGTGTTTGCATAGATGAAGGTAGTTAAGATTGTGCTCTTAATTATTTTTATCAGACTCAGGAGTTGAGCTTGCAAACCTCACACTCTGAGAGTTAAGTATGTAGATACAATCAAGTTTATCAAATTGTTCTTATACTGATTCAACTTAATTATGGATAAAACTTAGGGGGAGCTTGCAAACCTAACCCTAATGGTTTATCAGACTCAGGGGGAGCTTACAAACCTCAACAACCTGATGTTGACATAATTAAATTAATCAACAAACAATTGTATTTAATACTTATGTTGTCATCATCAAAAAAGGGGAGATTGTTGGAACAAAATGAGTTTTAATTATAAAACACCCTAAGTTTTGATGATAACAAGGTATTAAATGGACAATTGGTATTACTAATGAATGATCTAGTGTGCAGAAACAAAGTAAAAATGTCATCCACGTAGATCATCATTTGAGCATCTGAAGGACACAGTCTGAAGTGTTAAGGCTCTGAAAAGCTAGAAGCATCAGAGCCTCTGAAGAAGTCCTCAGAGGACAAAGAAAGAAACACAGTCTGAAGCTTGCGTACATCTTCAGAAGATCAAAGAAATGATATCATCAGATCCTAAAGAACTCTCTCTGAAGGAAGACAGCTCATAACCAATGCAATAGTACAACGGTCCTGTCAAAGAGTACAACCGTCTTGTCAACAAAAAGGAGAGTGTACAACCAACGGTTCTTTTCTCAACGTCTTTATATTTAGAGTATAAATAGAAGACATCCTGATAGAGAGAAGACTACTGGAAGATCATCTGAAGTAAAAAAGATTGAAATCATATTCAAGCTGTGAACTGTTGTTATTCTTTCTAGTGTAACATTCTAAGTTAAATATCTTTTGATATTATAGACTCTGAGCTTTGTGTTTAGAGAGTCTTGCTTAGAACTTTCAGTCCTACTTAATCTGTGTATTAAGTTAGTTTGTAAAGTCTCTCTATATTGTGTGACTTAGAGCAGGAAGTCTTAAGTCTTGTGTGACTTGAGCAAGGAAGTCTTAAGCTTGTGTGCTTAAGCAAGGAAGTCTCTAATCTTGTGTGATTAGAGCAAGGAAGTCTCTTTGTCTTGTGTGACCTAGAGCAAGGAAGTCTCTTGCTTGTGTGTTTGAGCATTAGTTGTGTAATCTTTGTGATTATAGTAAAATCTCTTGGAAGTGCAAGGGGACTGGATTACTCTCGTTTTGTGAGAGGAACCAGTATAAAATTTTCGTGTGTGCTTTCTCTCTCTCTTTCACTGTTTTATTTGTGTTTTGTATTTAGTCTGGTTTCTTATATCCGCTGCATTTTAATATCCTTCAACAAAAAGAATTAACTTTTCAAAACACAATTCAACCCCCCTTCTTGTGTTTTTCACCTTCAGTAACTATATGAGATTACAAGTCATAAAATATCATAGACTCTAAGACTCCTTCCCAAGTGTCACAATCAGAGCGGGCTTCTCGAACTCGAAAACTCGACAACCTGTAGATACTGCGATTTCACAATCGCATGACCAAACCAAACAACACAAATAACAAGGGGTGAGAATCTATTCACACAAGGAAACGGTGTATTAACACATAAGAATAGGGAAAACAACATATCGTCATTTAGACGATCAAACATATCACATTTATTAGCAAATAAATGCATTAATGTAACAACAAGACACAACAATTTAATTAATAGTTATTTTATTAAACATTCCTCTCGTCATCATTTATTACCCGGCATCTTTGTTTACCGGCCTCACGTCACTTTTATCACGGCATCCTTTTTATCACGACATCTCTATTTTTATCACGACATCATTTTTTATCATGGCATCCTTTTTCATCACGGCATCTTTTTTTTATTTATCACGGCATCCTTTTTCATCACGACATCTTGTTTACTCATACTCAACACAATAATTATATTAACTCAACGTCAATTAAAATAATCTCTACATCTTAATTTAATTTAGGATAATGTTCTCTCTAATTATCCTTAACTCAGCTCTCTCGTCTCTATCCATACATCAGATCATTTTAAAATAATTAAGCATCATTGACACGAAACTAATGCAACAAACACAAATTAATCTACTGTTCAACTATCTAAGAGACCTCAAAATAAGTTCATAAAATATGTAGATAGCACACGACAACATCACGTAATGTCACAAAACATATATCATATAATATATCAACCATGAGAAAATTTAATACAATATAATCAATTACTTAAATTCATGCAGTACACGTATAAACATGACATAGTAAAAACATAACGAGAATCAAAACATAAAAAGAAAAAAAGGGAAAAAGGAAGGAGGGCAAGGTCCCCTCGACTACTCTCATGGTTAACACTAGCCCTATATGTGAACTCACTCACCCTTACCTTAGATTTTTGCAGAGATTCTTCTTTCCGATTTCTCTCCTTCTTATTTGTGGCTCATGCTAATTCCTTTTTTCTCTATTTATAATGATTTTTCTTAATTATAAAAGTAATGTCAATCTATTACTAATTTGTTTCAAAATTTAATTTTCTAAAAGATCTATTATTTTGTTTCAAAAAATTAGAATATATCTTTCCAAAATATGTTTCCAAAACATATCTTAACAAACTTTGTTTCTCAAATATATTCCTAAAGCATATCTCTAAAATATATAATTTAAAACATATCCCAAGCTATGTAACCAAAAAATATATTTTCAAAAAAGATATATTTCTATTAATTCTTTTCTTAATAAATAGTATTATTCAATAATTAAAATAAGTCAAATCATAATAAAATAATAGTTCTAAATTATGGGGCGTTACAATTTTGATAGAAAGACTCTTGTATATATGTAACTGATATTACAATGAAAACGCAGAAAATAGTGAAAACTTCTATTCCTGTTTTGTTATGGCATCAGAGCAATTCGGATTAAAAAAAAATATAGAAACAATGGAAGAGAAAGGTGATTCCCCGATAGGGAACAAAGGGGATAAAAAAGAACAAAAAACAACTGGGAAAAAGACGTCTTCTCCATATGATCTGAGTTCACACGACAATCCATGAAGCGTTATCACCCAAGTCCAGTTACAGGGTGAAAACTACGACGAATGGGCGAAGGCGTTGAAGACCTCGTTACGAGCACGACGTAAATGGGGATTTGTGGAAGGAAACATACCACAACCGAAAGAAGGATCAACATAAATGGAGGATTGGTGGACCGTGCAATCTTTGCTCATGTCATGGATCCTGAACACCATAGATCCAACTTTGATCCAACTTTGCACTCAACCATCTCTTATATGGAGAATGCAAAGGATCTGTGGGAAGATATCAAAGAACGATTGTCAGTTGTGAATGGACCTAGGATCCAACAATTGAAATCGGATCTGGCACAATGTAAACAAGAAGGAATGACCATGGTAAATTACTATGGAAAACTCAAGGCGCTTTGGGATGAGTTGGCCAATTATCAACAGATCCCGATCTGCAATTGCGGAGGATGCAAGTGTGACGTTAAGGCAAAATTGGAGAAACAAAGAGAAGAAGAAAAAGTGCATCTTGATGGGACTAGATGATGTGTTGTATGGGACAGTTTGTTCCAATTTTCTTGCTACTGATCTGTTGCCATCTATGAACAAGATGTATGCTACTCTGATTCAAGACTTTAAGTCAAACATCTTACCATTGCCGGTAAATTTTTATTGATTTTGGTAAAATGTTTGGAAAATTATTGTTTAACTTCATAAACTTGTCGGAAGGAGTTTTCAATCTATTACCATAGATACATATAAGTAGGTTTCATTTTTCTTTACAAGTTGGTTAACTATTTAGTATGCGGCGGATCCCTTGTCAAGTATGCTTGTGTTATGTTGGTCTATCGTATCGTTGATCATAATTTTAGGTAGTAATTAGACCACAAAAAAACAACAAATTCTAAATCTAGTTAAGTTGTCACCATCAACCTGTTTGTAATTTGGATAAATGCAACACACATACCAATTTCTTCTTACCTTAACAGTCCACTAGCTAGTCCATGGTTTGCTACTGCTAATATCGCTGTTGGATACGTCCTTGATATGTATATTTTCAAGTAAGCTTTTTGTGGGAAATGGTACAGTTTATGACATTTCGAGCATTGTCAACTCTGATTTCCATCTTGATCGGGACGCTTATGCAAAGAATGTATTTTTATGGATAAATTCCTATATAATATTTTTTTTGTATTTATCTTATACTTTCAATATTTTTTCTATAATTTTTTCTTGTAAAATTACAATAAATGATACGAAATTTAGAATATTATTAAAAATGTTAATGACAAATTAATAAATTTTATTATATTAGAAGTAGATCGGTGTGTATGTTTCAAATTGTATTCATATATTCTAGAAATAACATACGTAAAAATACATTTTTAAATGTTCGTTATAAATTTTTAAAGTTTTATTAATGGATATAAAAGAAGATTATGGGAAAAGTAAACTTTCTTAAAAGTTTCTATGGAGATAAAAATAAATTGATGTATAATTACTCCCTCCGTTATTTTTTAAGTGTTCGTTTGGAATAGTAACACCAAATTAAGAAATTGGATTTTTGCACCTTATCTTCCTATTATACCCTCATCAATAGATTTATTGTTATACAAAAAAAATATTTTCAGATTATTGTTATCAATAGAAATAATATAACAATAAACAAACTTTTTTGTTTTTTTTTTAAAAAAAAGCCTTTAGTTTTTCAAATATATAAAAAAAATATTTATTGAAAAAGATAAGGGTACAATTGACAAATCGTACCCTTAAAACACAAAATGGACAGTTAAATAGAAACGCTAAATCCGACAAAACCGGACACTTAAAAAAAACAGAGGGAGTATCAACTAACATTTTTATTATAAAGAATATGAGAAAATTTTAATATTAACCAAATAGTAAATTAACTCAATATAGTATTTTTTTTAAAAATACCTAAGAATTGTTTTTAGTTATTGTATTTCCGTAAAAAGTTATATTCCCAGAAAAGTAAATTTAGAGTCTGTTTGGCCTAGCTTTTTTAGCTCTTAGAAGTTATCTGAAATTTAAAAGTGAAAATAAGAGCTTCCAAAAAAAGAGTAAAAGTTGTTTGGTAAAATATATTTTAAAAAAAAAATATTTGTACAAAAAAAATTAAAAAAAGATAATAACAACTAATAAGATTTAAATGAAAAAATAATAAAAAGCGTTTTCAGCAGAATTCGAAGCGGGATCATTGCAAAAAAAGCTCGGATTTTTTCTCAAAAGTAGATTTTTCAACCTCTTTTCCTAAAAGCTCATTTAATCCAATTTTGCACATAAACAAAAATCTGATTTTTACGGTTAAGAGCTTTATTAAAAATGTGTTTGGCCCAACTTTTAATTAAAAACAGAATTTAAAGCTAAAAATTGCCGGGGCAAACGGAGCCTTAGTAAACTATAACAAACGCTCATTAGAATATGTGGTATAGGTAAGAATTTAGATATTCTTTAATATATAAAAAAATAAAGAACTAAGATATTCTTTATCATTGCTAGTGTTGTTTCTCAAAATCAATCTGCATTTATTCATGGTAGACAAATTTTAGATGGTATCTTGGTTGCAAATGAAGTGGTAGATGATGCTAAAAGGAATAGGAAAGAAATTCTTATGTTCAAAGTGGATTTCGAGAAAGCATATGATTCGGTGGACTGGGAGTATCTGGATGAGGTGATGAAGAAAATGAATTTTCCGATTTTATGGCGTAAATGGATTATGGAATGTGTTTCGACCGCTTCAGCTTCGGTTCTGGTCAACGGTTGTCCGACTGATGAGTTTTGTTTTCACCGAGGCCTGCGTCAAGGGGACCCTCTATCCCCTTTTTTATTCTTGCTGGCGGCAGAAGGGTTACATATTATGATGAATGCTATGGTGTCGAATCAGCTTTTTTTTCCGTATATTGTTGGTGTGACGCCACAGCCGGTTAGTGTCTCTCATCTACAGTTTGCGGATGATACTCTTTTGATTGGTAGCAAGAGCTGGGCCAATGTCAGAGCAATGAAAACGGTCCTGATTCTTTTTGAACACTTATCGGGTTTAAAGGTTAATTTCCATAAGAGCATGTTATTTGGTGTAAATGTTAATGAGTCTTGGTTACGTGAGGCGGCTGTTGTTATGAATTGCCAGCATGGGTGCGTGCCTTTCCTTTATCTGGGGTTACCTATTGGTGGCGATCCTCTGAAGTTGCGATTTTGGTCTCCGTTGGTAGAGAGAATCCGAAAACGATTGTCTGGGTGGAAATGTAAACATTTGTCTCTCGGTGGTCGCTTGATCTTATTGAAATCCGTTCTGACTTCCATTCCGGTCTACTATCTTTCCTTCTTCAGAGTTGCCTCAGGTATCCTTTCTTCCCTTGACTCTATTTTCAGTAACTTTTTTTGGGGTGGGTGTGAGGATCAACGAAAATTACCCTGGATTAAATGGGATACCATTTGTATGAAGAAGGAGAATGGAGGGTTGGGGGTTAGGCGGTTGAAGGAATTTAATTTTTCTTTATTAGGTAAGTGGGTGTGGAGGTTGATGGAGGAGGGTGACAGTCTATGGAGTTTGGTATTGAAGGCTAAATACGGTCAGGAAGGGGGACGAGTTCGGTTTGGGGTGAGAGTTGGTTCCTTTTGGTGGCGAGACTTAAATCATATTCGTGTGGGCACGGGGCTTGTGGATGATAGATGGTTGGAGGAAAACATTGTCAAGAAGATAGGGGATGGTAGGAATACTCTATTTTGGACAGATTGTTGGCTGGAGGACGGTCCGTTGGAGAGGGTGTATAGTCGGCTGTATGATTTAGCTGACAATAAAAATGCTACGATTTTCGATATGTGGGAGGCAGGGTGGGGGGTCGATGGTGAAGCTTGGAAGTGGAGAAGGAGTTTGAGAGCTTGGGAGGAGGAGTTGGTGAGGGAGTGTATCATGCGTCTATCTAACGTTGTTTTGCAGGATAATGAACACGACAGGTGGGTGTGGAAGTTACACTCATCCCATGTGTATTCGGTACAATCAGCTTATGATTACATTACGGCGACTGATGAAAATCTGAATGCCGGATTCGACAAATTTCTTTGGTTGAAATCGGTTCCTCTGAAGGTTAACCTATTTGTGTGGAGGTTATTTCTTAACAGGTTACCCACCAAGGATAATCTTCACCGACGTGGTGTTTTAGGTGCTACTCAGATAACATGCGTGTCTTCATGTGGTAGTGTGGAAACAGCAGACCATCTTTTCTTTCTGTGTGATTTCTATGGGCAACTATGGCATCTTTTATCAAACTAGTTAGGCACTCAAGTGGCTTTATCAGGTAGTGCTCTTCATCATTCTGCCCAATTTTGCGGGTTGGGTGGTGGTTTCAGACGCTCTACAGTTCTCTTGCTCATAATTTGGGTGGCAGCTATCTATGCGATTTGGAATGATCGTAATAAGCGCATCTTCAAAGATGGTAACGATTCACTTGCGACAATTCTAGAGAGGATCAAGCTATACTCTTTCTGGTGGCTCAAGTCAAGCTATGTTTTATTTGACTTTGATTACTCTTTCTGGCGTCAAAATCCTTTACTTTGTTGTCAGGCAATTGTGTAACATTTCTTTTTTCGCCTTTGCACCGTGGTGTCTGGTCATTGTAATTATACTCTTTTCAGTTCGGTTTTGGCACACCTAGTGCCTCCCGGACTATCCCTATTTTATTAGTAATTCTCTAGTTTATTCAAAAAAAAAAAGATATTCTTTATCTTATTTTGACCGGAATTTTATTGAGTCCAAAACAAACAAACATGAGATAAAGAACTAATAATATTAGTAATACTATTACATGCATGCGCATGCAAATATAATGCATGCCTAACAACCATTTCATAACAATGCTTATAAAAAAAATCAAAATAAGCTCACATCCTTCCCATCTACCGCAATTAATATTGTCACGTAATATTGACTAAATATTTGAACCAACTCACCGCTAATTTGTTTATTCGGCGGTACAATGATGCATGATCATCATCATGTATCAATTTTTTGTCAAAAAAAAATAAAAAATCATCATGTATCAATTCATTTATGATAGAATGATCCTTGTGGACCGGAAGGCAAACCCCTATTTGTGTTTTAGTTCCGAATAGATTAATTTATTTTTTAATTAAATTTTTTTTTTTGTAAAAGGGTGCAGATGAAAACCAACTACAACACCCTAGATAGATAAATAAAAAGAAGAAAAACAAAAAGAGAAGGGGATATGGACCAAAACCTTCTCAAGCAATAAGAGCAAGAAAATTAAAGTAGAAGTTGCATAACAAAACAACGAAGAGAAAAACAAACGCAACAAAAGAAAAATGAAGCGACTCGTACTACAACAAATTACTTCCCGAGAACAGGTATAATGAACCAGAAATTCCTTCTGCGATTTCTTTTTCTTAGCCTTAGACACCACCGTAAAAGGCTCTTCCATAGCGGCAGAACGATTCTTCAAATAACTAATAGTTGTTTTTGTCTCTTCCTTGTTAGTATACACCTAATGTCCAATGTCGCTAGCTAGAGCAACATCAGAAGCGGTAACGTTGAAAGAAGTACCACACCAAGATGGGGGATCTTGAAGGTAGTCCAAGTCTGTCACTGCGACACTCCAGGAACCAACAATCCGCAAGTCTGGAATGATACTCTCTGGATCCACTCTAGGTTTCTTAGCTAGATCATTATCAGAAACAATGCTAGAAATAAACTCTTCAAAATTTAGAACATCTCCCACAAGCACATTAGGTCTTACCTCTTTGTCTCTTGTAAGATCCTCAATAAGCGGATCTTCATCTACCACAGCTCTATTGGTTGCAATTGCAACCGGCTCTGATGCAGAAGGCATAGTATCAGGCTGCACTTTTCTCTTGTTCACTAAACTCGCAGTGTTTTTTCGGGGATTCTGATATTTGCAATTCTTCAAAGAGTGCCCAATTATTTGACATGTGTTGCAAAACGGGGGAATATTCTCTTACTCAACATCCACATAAAAATCAAAAACCATTCCTTTTCAACAAGGATTCTTTCACACGAGTTTGAATTTAAATCCACGTCGATTAAAATTCTTGCAAAGTGACCAAAAGTTTTCTTCTCAGTTGCCTCGTCAAGAGCCGAAGGACAGTCTACATCCCCTGCAATTTCAAACAGAATCTTGGGCTGCCAATACTAACGG
This sequence comes from Trifolium subterraneum, assembly GCA_951799995.1. Lineage (NCBI taxonomy): Eukaryota > Viridiplantae > Streptophyta > Magnoliopsida > Fabales > Fabaceae > Trifolium > Trifolium subterraneum. Next base: position 40,926,018 of record OX637468.1, read on the forward strand.
GCAAGCCCATGAATGCAAATCCATACTTGAGCGTTAGTAGGTTGCACAGTAAAAGGATTAAAATCAGCAGACCAATCAAATGTTCTAAGAAGACCCGGTGAGAGATTTCAAAAACCTATGGATCTTACTACACTTAAATCATCTATAGACGAAAAAATGAATTCAAAGTTGCCTTTACCTAAGGACACCATTAAAGGAGAATCAAATTATATCATTAACTAGAATCAGCTATTTCAATGGGATATTAAAGTCTGATATCACACTTCTCTCTCTGTGTACATAGTTCCCTATTTAGTTTATTGTCATTAATTTCCCTTTAAGCTAGGCATAATATTAGGGATTTTGATAGAAAGACTCTTGTATATATGTAACTGATATCACAATGAAAAAGCAGAAAATAGTGAAAACTTCTATTCCTATTTTGTTATGGCATCAGAGCAATTCAGATTTAAAAAAATAGAAACAATGGAAGAGAAAGGTGATTCCACGATAGGGAACAAAGGGAATAAAAAAGAAGAACAAAGAACAACTGGGAAGAAGACGTCTTCTCCATACGATCTGAGTTCACACGACAATCCATGAAGCGTTATCACCCAAGTCCAGTTACATGGTGAAAACTATGACGAATGGGCGAAGGCGTTGAAGACCTCGTTATGAGCACGACGTAAATGGGGATTTGTGGAAGGAAATATACCAAAACCGAAAGAAGGATCATCATAAATGGAGGATTGGTGGACCGTGCAATCTATACTCGTGTCATGGATCCTGAACACCATAGATCCAACTTTGCGCTCAACCATCTCTTATATGGAGAATGCAAATGATATGTGGGAAGATATCAAAGAACGATTGTCAGTTGTGAATGGACCTAGGATCCAACAATTTAAATCGGATCTGGCACAATGTAAACAAGAAGGAATGACCATGGTAAATTACTATGGAAAACTCAAGGCGCTTTGGGATGAGTTGCCAATTATCAACAGATCCCGATCTGCAATTGCAGAGGATGCAAGTGTGACGTCAAGGAAAAATTGGAGAAACAAAGAGAAGAAGAAAAAGTGCATCAGTTCTTGATGGGACTAGATGATGTGTTGTATGGGACAGTTCGTTCCAATTTGCTTGCTACTGATCTGTTGCCATCTATGAATAAGATGTATGCTACTCTGATACAAGAGGAGCGCGTGAAATCAATGACTAGGACCAAGGATGAACGAGGCGAGATCGTTGGTCTGGCCGTGCAAACTGGAGGAAGGGCAAGAGGACGTGGTAATACAAAGGAGAAAGATTCAGTCTGTTCACATTGTAATCAACCTGAACATGATGTAGCAGGCTGTTTTCAGATTGTTGGATATCCTGATTGGTGGGGAGATAGGCCACGATATGAAGTGAAGACAGGTGCAGGTCGAGTAAAAGGACAATAACAAACCAGAGGTTCTAATCACGATCGGAGGAGATGCACACTTGTGCATGCAAATGGTGTCCATGCATGTGAAGGAGGCACAACCGTGTCAAATGCAAATGGAGACAGAGGAGGGCTAGTAGGTTTAAGCAATGAGCAGTGGCAGACTTTAGTGGAGCTTCTAAATACACATAAGGGAAGAAATATAGAGAGAATGACAGCTAAAAATACAACCTGGATTATTGATAGAGGAGCTTCTAATCACATGACTGAAAATATGACATTTATGCACAAGATAAAGAGTGTGCAAGGATGCCCAGTCGGATTGCCAAATGGAGAACAAGCTGTTGCGACTCATGAAGGAATTATAATTCTTGATAGGGGCATGCAACTTAACAATGTCCTATACATGCTCGGATTGAATTGCAATTTGATATCTGTGTCACAATTGATAGATGATATGGATTGTGTTTTACAATTCACTAACTTTGTGTGCATTATGCAGGACCGCAGTTCCAGGATGCTAATTGGAATGGGTGAACGAAGAGATGGGCTCTACTATTTTAGAGGGATTCGATATGAGAAAGTCTGCAAAGTAGGAGACATGTCTATGTTGCATCTTTGGCATAAGCGCATGGGACATCCTTCCATGAAGATTAGTTAGTTGATTTCAAATGTTGGTAGCAAAATTGATGTTTTTGAAAATAAAGCTTGTGATGTTTGCCAAAGGGCAAAACAAACTAGGGATATTTTTCCTTTAAGCGATAATAAAGCTAGTAGTAGTTTTGAATTAGTTCACTGTGATTTGTGGGGACCTTACAGAACCCCTTCTTCATGTGGAGCCTATTATTTTTTAACAATAGTAGATGATTTTTCTCGAGCTGTTTGGATCTATTTGTTGATTGATAAAAGAGAAGTTCCACAAACTTTACTAAATTTCATTGGTTTGGTGGAAAGACAATATGAAAAGAAAATTAAAATAATTCGCAGTGATAATAGAACTGAATTTACATGTTTGAAAACAAAATTTATTAAGCGTGGGATGATTTTTCAAACATCTTGTGTGGGAACTCCACAACAATATGGAGCGGTTGAAAGAAAACACAGACAGATCCTAAATATTGCGCGTGCACTAAGATTTCAAGGAAATTTGCCTATCTCTTTTTGGGGTGAGTGTGTTTTGACAGCGGGATACTTGATAAATAGGACACCAACATCATTGTTAGATGGAAAAACCTCTTATGAGATTCTCAATGGGCAGCCACCATTATATGAGCATTTGAGAATATTTGGGTCTTTATGTTATGCACACAATCAAGGAAGGAAAGGTGATAAATTTACTAGCCAAAGTAAGAAGTGTGTGTTTGTAGGGTACCCTCCCGGAAAGAAAGGACGGAAGTTGTTTGATCTAGACAACAAAAATTATTTTGTCTCAAGAGATGTAGCATTTTTTTAGAATGAGTTTCCTTTTGCCACTGTTGACAAGACTCTGAGTGAACCAACACGAAATTTCGAGAATGAAAATTTTGAAAAACAAAGTGTAGTGAGTGAACATCAAGAGGTACCCTTGGAAGTTGAAAGTTATGAATTAAGGGGGGGTGCTGATGTGCATGAAGTTGGGGAATCACAAGTGATACAACAAGATGATGAACATGAAGAAACTAATGAAGATCTTGGTCGAGGTAAACGTCTGAAGATTCCCTCTGTAAATTTGAATGATTATGTAACATATAATGTACAAAATTTGAGCTCATCTACGGTTCACTCCCTCTACAGCAGACATCAGGTGCGCCCTATCCCATAATGCATTATATGAGTTGTGATAATTTTTCAGTGCAGCACTGCAGGTTCCTTGCTGCTGTAAGTGCAGAGAAAGAGCCGAATTTTTTTTCGGTGGCTGCTAAAGATCCTAGATGGCGTGCAGCTATATATGCAACAGGAGATACAAGCACTTGAAGATAATCATACATGGAAAGTGTGCTCTCTCCCAGCAAACAAAAAGGCCTTGGGATGTAAATGGATGTACAAGATCAAACATCGATCTGATGGAACCATAGAACGGCTTAAAGCTCGACTCGTAATCCTTGGAAACCATCAAGTGGAAGGGATAGATTACAACAAAACATTTGCTCCTGTCGCTAAAATGGTTACGGTTTGAATTGTTCTAGCAGTTGCTGCAGCGAAAAAGTGGGAACTCCATCAAATGGATGTGCATAACGCATTCTTACACGAAGAATTGCAAGAAGATGTGTACATGAAACTACCCCTTGGTTTTCGGCCCTCTCAACCAGGGATGGTATGCAAGCTTGAGAAGTCACTATACGGATTAAAACAGGCTCCGCGTTGTTGGTTTGCTAAGCTTTCGTCATCCCTCAAGCAATATGAATTTCATCAATCTTATTCAGACTATTCTTTATTTACCTTGCTTGATGAAAATGTGCAACTTGTGGTTTTGGTTTACGTTGATGATTTGATCATTTGTGGGAATAATCACGGTTCGATTGGACGATTCAAGGAATACTTAAGTCGGTGTTTCCATATGAAAGATTTAGGATTGTTGAAATATTTCTGGGATCGTTCTCTGGCAAAGAAAATATGTTTTGGATATTATTAGTGAAGTTGGGCTTCTTGGAGCAAAGCCTATGCCAACTCCACTTGAGCAGAACCACAATCTCAGTCTTGCTCACGGAGAGTTCCTTGAGAATCCTGAGAGGTACTGTAGGCTCGTTGGACGTCTTATCAATCTTTGTTTTACTCGGCCCGAGTTGTCATATAACATCCATATTCTCTCTCAGTTTATGCAGCAACCACTAACATAACATTGGACTGCTGCACTTAGGGTGGTGCGATATCTTAAAGGTAATCCAGGCCAAGGTGTATTCCTTGACAGCGCAAGCGACTTGCATCTCCACGGGTGGTGTGATGCTGATTGGGTTTCTTGCACTCTCACTCGTAGATCACTTACAGGGTGGATCATCTTCTTGGGGAATTCTCCTATTTCTTGGAAGACCAAGAAGCAGCAAGTTGTGTCTCGATCCTCTGCTGAATATGAATACCGTTCAATGGCTAATACAACTTGTGAATTAAAGTGATTTGCAACTTGGGCATTTCTCATTCTATGCCTATGCAACTGTTTTGTGATAGTCAATCCGCACTTCACATTGCAAAGAATCCCGTTTTCCATGAGAGAACCAAACACATAGAAGTGGACTGCCATTTCATCTGAAATGAAATACTTCACGGTCATCTTCAACCTTCTTATGTTTCCACTCATGCTCAACTTGCCGACATATTTACTAAAGCCTTGGGTCGTGCTCCATTTCAATTCCTAATTGGCAAGTTGGGCATCCGGAATCTTAATGCCCCAACTTGAGGGGGGGGGGGGGGGTAAAGGAGAATCAAATTATATCATTAACTAGAATCAGCTATTTCAATGGGATATCACACTTCTCTCTCTGTGTACATATTTCCCTATTTAGTTTATTGTCATTAATTTCCCTTTAAGCTAGGCATAATATTAGGGATTTTGATAGAAAGACTCTTGTATATATGTAACTGATATTACAATGAAAAAGCAGAAAACAGTGAAAACTTATATTCCTGTTTTGTTAACCATGGACCACGGCGCATTTGTTTTCTAGAATTTTAAAAAAATTTCCTTCAACTCTGGTAAACCAACCGGGGATGACCCCTTCGGGAGAGCGAACCTTCAATGAAGGACATTTTGACAGTCAAGGACACCTCCCAAGTATTCATCCTCAGAAATTTTGATAGAAATCTGCTCACCTTTGAAACAAGATTTGGAAAGCTGAGAAGCAGTGAAAGTACACGAGTTGGAGAAAGCTTGTGCAAAGGATTTTGTTACTGTCTTAGGAGCCATTGGTGCAACCAAAACACAGGTTGAACAGAGCAATTATGCAAACTCAATAAATCAGCTTTAAAAAGAGTATGAGAACTTCAATTAGGGACACAGCAAGAAGAAGCCAGATCACCCCTTTTCTTTTAAGCAGCAATTAAAAAATTGTAGTTTGTTGAAGTTGAATGATGCAACGTGGTGCACCAAATCACTTTACTATTATTAATATAGTCCCTCATACGTGTCAATTTAGAATAGTAATAACAAATTAAGAAAGTGTATTTTTGTACCTTATCTTTCTATTATATCCTAATTTTAGTTTCACCAATAAATTTCTATTTTTTGCACACACATTCTCTTTCCAATAAACTTAATATATTATGTACAAAAAAAAATTATGCATTATTATTATTATTATAAGTTTTTTAAGATACTTCCTCCGGCCGGTCCTTTTTATAAGGAACACTTGAAAAAATCATTCAGACTAAGAAAACACATTGTATTTTATTATTTTCATTTAACACTCTTATAATTTAAATTTATTCTATGTATACCCCTATTTAATTCAACTAACTTACTTATTTTTAAAATTTTCTCTCGTAATTAAACAAATTTTTCCCACTTTTGTTTAGTATAAAAAGGACCGGAGAGAGTAGTTTATAAGAAAATAGTTTATAAAGATATAACTTTTATTAGTATTTTTTTTTTTTAGTATTAGTAAAAATTTATGAATTAATATAAAAGTATTTATTTGTATAACCTATTTTTCATAAGTTCAAAAATAAGTAAATTCAAATGGACCCTTAAGTCAATAAAGATTAGTTAATATTAAATAATTTGTGGCATCATCAGTCCAGAGGATCAGTCTTGTATGGCCGGTGCGGAGACATGGAGACTGCTCAGCACTTGTTCATTTAATTCCCTACAGTGTTTTTGGTTCTCTTTGGTCATCAGTTAGATCGTGGATTGGTTTGTCATCGGTGGATCCACAAAGTCTGACGGATCATTTTCTTTAGTTTACTTTCTCAGCTGGTGGTCTCAGAGCGCACCATTCTTTACTTCAGCTTATTTGACTTTTATGTGTCTTGGTGATTTGGACCGAAAGAAATCATCGACCATTCAGAAACTCAGCTCAATCCTTATCTCAATTGCTGGACAAGGTCAAGCTCTATTTGTACAGGTGGTTGAAGACAACAAATATTGAATTAGTTTCCAACTATCACAACTGGTGGTCGAGCCATTTTACTTATTTGAGCATGATGTAACATTTTATTCCGTTTGTTTTTTTGCTTTATGTATTTGTAAACTCCGGTAGTCTTTTTTGGCACACCTTGAGCTGAAAGGACTCTTTACTCGTATATCATTTTAGTTTTTTAAAAAAAAAAAGAAGTTTAAATTTTGTGCTTATAATAATATAATAAATAGAAAAAAGTTTTTCTATTTTATTTATCTGTAACACATTTGTTCTTTATTTTATTTGTCCTATTTAGATCTTTTATCCAACACACATGTCAATATACAACTTTAATCACAATAATCTTTAATTATATATTATAAAAAACTATAAAAAAATTATATTTTGAAAATACTAGAGACAAATATAACAATATCTTATATGCTAATAATTATTTTTATATATCAATAAAAAACTGAGGTCAAAGTAGGTTATACGAATAGTGCGCACGATACTCAAACGACACTTAAAAAAAAAAATAAGGAGTATTAGTTTTTTAATTAAAAAATTGCTGAAATATTAATTTTATTAATAACTATATTTTCTAACACACTTGGGTTGGTCTAGTGGTATTGACTTGTGACCTGAGAATTTGTTCATCTTAAGGTCTTAGGTTCGATTTCTCTAGTTTCAATTTGGGTGGACTAATTTAGTTTTTTCAAAAAAAAATTAACTATATTTTTTAAAAAGTAATTTTTTATTGAAAAAAAAGGTAAATTCATCAACGATATGATCAATTTTATCATCTTTATCTTCTTCCTAAATTAAAGAAACTAGTATCCAAACAAAATAATATATTGACTTATTAATAATATATTTTAATATACTTATTTTTGTTCTTTCACCACGTAGAAGTTAAACAAAATATAAAGGTTTTCGTATTAATATATGAGTAGAAATATATACTACCGTATAAATTACAAAAATAAAATAGATCCCGTATTAATATAGAAAAAGAAATATAAGTTTATGTAATAATTAAAAAAAGGAGTCCTCGTATTAATATGAGTAAAAATATAGATTTCGTAAAAATTGAAAAAAAAAAAGACAGGAATTCATCTTAATATATATTAATATAAATATACGTTCTCGTAGAAATTACAAAAAAAAATAGTCCTTCATATTAAGATGTGAGTAGGAATATTAATATATGAATAGAAATATAGGATCTCGTTTAAATAAAAAAGAATCCTCGTATGAACAAAAAAAGTCCGCACAAAATCTCAATTTTAAAAAAGAAAATCTTAGTTTCGCACTAAAAAATTTCGATTTTAAAAACACAAATATCAGTTTTTCCTAAAACTAACCCCAACAATATCAAAACACTTGACCAGAGCCTAGGCGAGTGTCGTGGCCATAGATCCTCCCATACATATATATACATTAAATTAGTAGAAAGTTCTATGTATATATATTGATAAAGAAATAGAAATTATTTTTTTGATCAAGTAGCCTAGTGGCTAGAAATATCATTCTTTTATTGTATTCAATATATGATGATAGAAGTCAATTATTTTTTTCAAATTATTTCTATGTTTAAGTGTTGAATTCCATGAATAGTGTATATATTCAATAATATGAAGATATTAACTTGTTTTGCTTTTTATTATATTGACTGCGTATTTATTGTTTTAATAATATTAATTGTATAATTTGATTTCGTTGAAATGATCAATTTTAATTGTTGTACTTTCTTTACATTTTTTTCGATGTCTTGGGTTAATGTGTTCATATTCATTCCTGTATAATTGACAGTACGACACACTAATAATTTTGGGTCTCGAAGTGTTCTTAAAATTGAAATGTCAATTATAAATCCTCTCATTAATAACTTTTTTTATCATTACATTCAAAAGCTAAAAAAAGTGAATAGTAAAATGATGAAGTGAATGAGGAAAAAAATATTGTACATTGTTTTTGGCACAACTAAAAATTTAATTAAAACACTCAAATACAGCACAAGAAATGTATAAAAAGTAAACAAAATTTCGATTGAAACTGGTAGAACTATGGTGGGTGGCACAAATCCAATCAAAATGAAAGTAAAATTAATATTTAGTTCTTAACTAAAGAATACACTAAAATTATATTATCAGATAATATTTCTTGGTTTGATATATTCGTATACGGAATAACATCAATCTTTAATACATACCTGCAAATAAAAAATTATAACTTAAAATTAGTATTCGAACATTGCACAAAATAAAGAAATTTTAACCACTCAAAAGAATAAAAAGAAGTTAAATAAAAATTTGAATAATAAAGTTGAATTCTAATTCATATTGGATATCAAAAAGCTGACTAATAGTATAAAAACACAAATATTTTCATTGAAAAGTTTGATATACTCCCTCTGTCCCAAAATATTAGGGAAAATTGGTCAACTAAAGTTGATGTATATAGTCCAAATTTTTAACCAAATACATTAATTTTATTTGACCAATTTTCCCTTATATTTTGGGACGGAGGGAGTACTTATGTACGGATAACATCAATATTCTTTGATACAGACCTGCAAATAAAAAATGATAACTCAAAATTAGTATTTGACAATTCACAAAATAAAGAATTTGAACCACTCAAAAGAACAAAAAGAAGTTAAATAACAATTTGAATATTAAAGTTGAATTCTAATTCATATTGGTAATCAAAAAGCCGACTAATGGTATGAAACCACAAATAATTTTATTGAAAAGTTTGATATATTTGTGTACCGGATAACATCAATCTTTGATAGACCTGCAAATAAAAAATGATAACACAAAATTACTATTTGAACATTCACAAAATAAAGAATTTAAACCACTCAAAAGAACAAAAAGAAGTTAAATATAACAATTTGAATAATAAAGTTGAATTCTAATTATATTGAAAATCAAAATGATGACTAATGGGATAGAAACACAAATAATTTCATTGAGAAGGTGTGAAGCCATAAACATATGAAATTTAAACTTCTTTTTGTAGAAATTTAAACTGGTTATTTGAGAAGAAAAAAAAAAGAGGAGAATCAACACAATTATTTGTGGACATTAAACACATCATTATCCTGATTTTCCTTAATAAGTTTGGTGAAAATAATGATATCAAATATGAAATGCATGAGCAAAATAATTACATTTAGGCTTCGTTTGGCCCGGCTTATTTTCTACTTTTCTACTTCTTTTTAAAAAAATTAAGGAAGTAAAAAATTATTTTTGACCCTATTTCTACGTAAAATAAATAGAGAAATAAAGTAAATAAGTCAAAAACAAGGAGAAATAAGGTCAAACATAATTTTTTACTGATCTACTTCATTTAAAGTGAAATAGAAAAGTAGAAAATAAGCTGGATCAAACGGAACCTAAAATTGATTTAATAATTATGAGAATCATTTGACCTATTTTAATATGAAAATGATAATTAATTTCAATATAAGAATTAATTGTCAAAATCATATGAGAAGAGAATGGTTTTCATAACGCCACGTGTACAAAATTCTTTGAAAAAGATATCCTAAATAATATTATTATAGATTATAGATGTCCACTCAAATACAATTTTAAAGTTGCTTAAATATTTTAACTTCATCTTCTTCTAAACTAAAACTTCCAACATCACAATAAACTCTAAATTTATCAACCCAGAAAAACTCCTAATTTCACCAAACCTAATTTTTTTTCAAAATTGTAGGCTCTGCATAAAAGAAATCATTCTATTCTATAAAAAAACATTTGGCTTCTTGGTATTCTTCTTGTTTTGCTCATTGTAAATTGATGAAGGAAATCACTTAAGATATCTCTCATAAGAGGAATGAAACCTGTTTGAGATGATTATGAGGAAGGAAATCACACTTAAATGTCCTTAGAGAAACAAGAAATGAAATAGAACATGAGAATAGGAAACATTGGTGGGACTTTCAGTTGAGGACGCAACAATTTGCACCTAAATTAAACCTCCCTCTCTCTTTCAGTTGAATTTTGGTATTTTTTGGGTTTGATAAATTTAGGTTCATTGAAATTTGGGACTTTTAAATTTTGATTTTAGAAGATGATGGTGATAATATGCAAGCAACTTGAAATGTATTTGAGCGAACATTTATTTTTTACGGTAATGTTCGCCTAAAACCTTACAATTATGCATATAATTTTTATGTTGTTTGCCATTTCATCTAAAAGAACATTTGTAAGATAATGTCAGATGCCTTCGTCATATATCTTATCTATCAACTCCATTCATTACTAATTTAAAATCAAATTCGAAGTGAACTCTTCAGAGTCAAAACAAATTGTTTTAAAAATATATAATATTCAAATGTGTGGTGTCATTTTTCTATTTTATTTTACTTAATGTGCGGTATAGTATAGTATAGTATAGTTAGGTTTTTTTAAAATAAATAAATAAATAATAATAATAATATAAGAATATGTTTGTTTCGAATTATATTTGTATTTTTTAACATAAAATGATAGAAAATTGTATTCCAATGTGTTTGTCGTATGTTTATTAAATTTTATTTTTGGATATAAAGGATTATGAGCACAAAAAAAAATTCCCAAAGAAAATGTGGAAAAAAAAGTTTTTATTGGGATGAAAATTAATTCATGTATAATTATCAACAAACTTTTCTTTTTAAATGTTAACTAAATATTTTTTTTTTAAATACCTAAAAACAGATTTTCATTCTTATATATCTTCCCTTGTTTAAAGAAAGAAAAAAAAAAGTTATCCATTCCCATAAATAAATTTTAGGAAACTTATAGAGCTTTGTAAGTGTTTGTTAAATTCATTTTCCAACTGTAAGGTCGGGCAAGCTAGCTAATCGAATGGCTCATGAGTTAACTTAGATGGTTTATTTATTCGCTAGTTTTCATGTTTATAATTATTGTTCACCTTATTCTATAAATACTAACATGCATCACAAATAATAAACACAGAAAAATCGATATAAGGTGAGTCAACATCACAAGTACTAAGTTGAATTCAGTTCAGAGAGTGACTGATATTCCATCTTCTTCTTAAAGGTATATTATTCTCATACTAACACTCATGCATATTATTCACTCACTATAATTAATCTTTGTTTTATTCAGTTGTCAAACATAAAAAGTTTTGTTAATTAATTACTCTTTTCACTGATTAAATAATTCATATTTTCTTTCTTATATCACTATCATCACAATTTGTTTTAGTGCAGAAGAAAGAGATAGGATATCATTGTCATGGAATCAAAGGTTTGAGATTGAGACAACCAAGATTATGAAAGAGGAGGATGAGGTGAATGAGTATGATGAGTGTCCTATAAAACAAGTTGAACTAACAGTGCCAAAGACTGATGATCCTACATTACCTATTGTCACATTCAGAATGTGGGTTCTTGGGATACTTTCATGTGTGATTCTGTCTTTTGTGAATCAATTCTTTTGGTACATGTTAAATTTGGGGGATTTAGGTAAAAGAAGGGAAGAAAACAATAAGAAAAAGAAATAGTATTGATAATATCTAAAATAACATGTTTACATTATTTACATAATTTACATAATAAAACAGTACGACGGCCTTGGTATTTATAACCAAGTGAACTAATTTAAATCTAAACTAAATCTCTTAATTATAGGGAATAAAATAAACAAACCTAAATATATTTTCTCAACAAATATAATATAAAATTTATACATATCTTAACATATTCTAACACTCCCCCTCAAGCTAAAGCTTACTAAGCTTTAGCTTGATACAAAATAAACCCTGAAAATAAATTAAAGTCCTTGAAAGCGCCAACGAGGAGCAATCAAGTAAGTAGTAGAGCAGCGGCCGAAGCATGAATCCATATCAAATTAAGTAAAATACCCGCGGATTAAAGCATCACAAACGGAGACCCGCGGATTAAAACATCACAAACGGGACCGCGGATTAAAGTATCACAAACGGAGACCCGCGGATTAAAGTATCACAAACGGGACCGCGGATTAAAACATCACAAACGGGTAACGGAAGTAAAGGTAACGGGAACTCATGAACTGCATATGTCAGGGTAACAAAAGGGGTATAACAAAGTTAAGTAAAGTAATAATAAGAACGAAAAGGGTAACAAAATAAAAAGGTGGAACAAAATAAAAAGAATGACAACTAGGGTTTATATGAACAAAGTTAAGTAAAGCAGCGGAATTAGGTGGATACCATGGCTCTGATACCATGTTGAATAAGAGAAAATAATAAGGAACAAGAATAATATTGATAATCACCTAATATATTTTCTCAACAAATATAATATAAAATTTATACATATCTTAACATATTCTAACAATACAGAACACAACCTTTGAGTATCACTTCAATTTCTGCTCAGATTGCTGTTGTTCCACTTGGTCATTTCATGGCTAAAGTCTTGCCGACTCGCGTCCTCTTTAAAGATACATGGTTTGAATTCTCAATGAATAGAGGACCATTTAATATAAAGGAGCATGTTCTCACAACTATCTTTGCTAATGCCGGTACTGGTACCGTTTATGCTACTCATGTTTTGAGCGCAGTCAAGCTTATATACAAAAGGAAACTCGGTTTTCTTCCCGCGATACTACTCATGCTCACCACTCAGGTTCTCTTATATCTATGATTCTATACTTTTTGAATTACTTTGTGAAAAGCTAGTTGATTTCTTAACTTTGAACTTAGAATAACATTAAATATTTTCACATGCTATTCAATTTTAGGTACTGGGATTTGGTTGGGCAGGACTATTTAGGAAATATCTTGTTGAGCCTGTAGAAATGTGGTGGCCTTCTAATCTGGTGCAAGTCTCATTATTCAGTGCTCTACATGAGAAAAGTAAAAGATCTAAAGGAGCGACAAGCCGGACTCAATTTTTCCTCCTTGTCTTGATCTCTGCATTAGCATACTATGTGTTACCGGGCTACATGTTTTCAATGTTGACATCTTTCTCTTGGATCTGTTGGCTTGGTCCTAAGTCTATCTTTGTTCGACAACTTGGTTCTGGTATGAGAGGTCTTGGAATTGCTGCATTTGGTTTTGATTGGTCGACAATTTCTTCTTACCTTGGCAGTCCACTAGCTAGCCCGTGGTTTGCTACCGCTAATATCGTTGTTGGATATGTTCTCATTATGTATGTGATGACACCGATTACATATTGGTTAAATATCTACGATGCTAAGAACTTTCCAATATTTTCAAGTAAGCTTTTTATGGGAAATGGTACAGTTTACGACATTTCAAGCATTGTCAACTCTGATTTCCATCTTGATCGGGACGCTTATGCAAAGAATGGACCTGTACATCTCAGCACATTCTTTGCAATGACTTATGGCCTTGGGTTCGCCACACTTTCTGCTACAATTGTGCATGTTCTTCTATTCCATGGAAGGTAATCACTTTATGAATCATCTTATTAAGATCTTTGTGTTGGAATTTGTTTAACTAATATGTTATCGGAAAATATGTGATGTCTTGCACAATTTTAATTTCAATTACACTTACCATACGAACTATGCAGGGAAATATGGATGCAAAGTAAGAGAGCATTCGGAGACCATAAAAAAATGGACATACACACAAAACTTATGAAGAAGTACAAGTCAGTCCCCATGTGGTGGTTTCATATTATTCTAGTGGCGAACATGGCTCTTATTATTTTTATTTGTGAGTACTACAACGAATCGCTTCAGTTGCCTTGGTGGGGTGTATTGCTAGCTTGTGCTATTGCCATTACCTTCCCTCTTCCGATCGGTATAATATATTCCACTACAAATCAGGTATTTTAACAATTTACTTGCAAAACTTGCAAACTTTCTATCGGTGTGCTATTGATAATTGTCTAAGATTTCTTTTCTTTCTTTTTAAAAGGAACCAGGCTTAAACATTATAACAGAATACATCATTGGTTATATGTATCCGGAGCACCCTGTGGCTAACATGTGCTTTAAGGTGTACGGCTACATTTTTGCAAGACTTTAAACTTGGTCACTATATGAAGATTCCACCAAGAACAATGTTCATGGCTCAGGTAAGTTTCGAATTATGGTTTTTCTCATTATAAATTTCAAGTCTCACATAAGTTCTTTTTGTTAAAAAACTAATCATGGCTGCATTGTTTGTAGGTGGTAGGCACATTCATCTCAGTACTTGTGTACACAGGAACTGCTTGGTGGTTGATGGAGACAATCCCGACCTTTGCGATACTTCCAAACTACTATCTGATAGCCCTTGGACTTGCCCAATGGACAATGTCTTCTATGATGCATCAGTTATATGGGGACTCGTTGGACCGCGCAGAATCTTCGGAAACCTTGGTGAATACTCCAATGTGAATTGGTTCTTCCTTGCTGGAGCCATTGCACCTTTTCTAGTTTGGCTTGCTCAAAAAGCATTTCCGGGACAAACATGGATTCCTCTAATTAACATGCCGGTCTTGTTGGGCGCTACATCAATGATGCCTCCTGCAACTGCAGTCAACTTCACCAGTTGGATCGTTGTTGGCTTTATCTCAGGGTTCGTTGTATATCGATATAAACAAGATTGGTGGAAGCGTTACAATTATGTTTTGTCCGGTTGTCTTGATGCCGGAACTGCCTTCATGACAATCTTACTGTTTCTTACTTTGGGTTCAAACAACATTATGCTTAACTGGTGGGGAAATAATGTTGAAGGCTGCCCCTTGGCTACTTGTCCTACTGCAAAGGGTATCTTTGTTAAAGGTTGTCCAGTTCTTTGATCCTTTCAAGATTTTCATTTGGCTATGCATAAGTACTTAGGCTTAGAATAGTGGTTTTAGTATAATTGGTTATTGTCAGCTTTTACTTAATTAGTTTATGCAATTTCATTGATGTTGTATATGACTAAGCTCTCTTAATTTCTTTAATGAATTGTTTTTATAAGTTGGTACTAAAATTATCTCAATATGATTTTAGATTTCTTTTATTATTATCTTTTTGTGTCTTTAGTTTTTCACATCTAGTAAATGCGTAGGCAGCTTTTAGTCACTAAGTCTACATAAATTTCAAGAATTAAGCTTGAGTTAACAAAACATTTGTTCTTTGTATTGATAAGCTCTTGAATTAGGCTCCGTTTGACCCGGCTTTTTTTAGCTTTTTATTCTCTTTTTAATCAAAAGTTTGACCAAACAATATAATATTAAGCTCTTGAATTAGGCTCCGTTTGTTCTTTGTATTTTTTGCACCTTACTATTATAAATTGGTAGTAATAATTAAACGAGTATTTTTTAAAATGTTTTTTTTTTCTTATTGATCAAAAAAATTGTAATAACTAAATATTGTTTATCAAATCGATTAGCAAAATAAAATTTATTTATTTTCTTAACCTCAATATTCTTGCCTAATGTTTGGAGCATCTAAAATTGATTTTGAAGGTGTAAAATTAACTTTGAGATATTTGATTGCTCTTTGGTTGAATTAATTCTGCCTCCAAAATTAACCCAAACATGAAGTTGGGATTTTGAGTAAGCCATGATTATATAAGCTGTGTTGGATTTGTAAAAGTAATTTTTGTTTTATGTTTTATGAAAAAACACACTAAAATTCAATTTGGTAATTATAGATACAAAAGCAATTTTGTTTCAAATTATCCAAACAACATTAAATTTTGAGAATCACTTTCACATTAATGTATCCAAACATAAATCAATTTTGTTCAACTCAATTTTACCAAAATCATTATACCCGACGCAGAACCAAACACATACTCAAACATCAAGTTAGGATTTGTAACTTTTGAATATAAACTCTAAACATGATTTTTATCGTTCATCTCACTTTTACATAAATGTATTCAATCACAAACAATTAACTAAAATCAATTAATCCAAAATCATTTTTTTTTCCTATGAATCAAACATGTACTTGGTCTGCTAAACCCTGTTGAAAAACAGAGGAGAGGAAGTGTTAGGGGACGTTTGTTTCACGGTTGAATATTTTATTCCCAGGAATAATTTTTCCAGGAAATAATGACGGGTATTTTATTCCTTGGTATTTCAAAAAAAATGTGTTTGGTTAATAAATGGTATGTTCCTTGGAGTTATTTCTATGAGTGGGTATGTAGGTAGTTATTTTCATTTTATTCCCATGTTCATGGGAATCTTTCGTTCCCACCCATTTTCTTGGGATTAAAATCATGGGAAAGTGGAGGTTATTTTCTTCCTGGGAATGTTTTATTCCTGGAAGTTAATTTTTTAACTTTGTAACAAACGTAGGAATCTATACTTGTAACTTCTACATTCCAAGGAATAATTTTTCCAACCATGAAACAAACACCCCCTTAGGAATCAGAAAAGTCGCACAACAATAAAGGATCAATAGGAGCAAGGGTTAGATTGGGTGATAGGTAAGAAGGTGAGAAAATGTGCATGTGATAGAAAGTATAGAGAAGATTGTTACAGCGCACCATCAAATCCACTATTAGGAGTCGCTGGAACATGGCCATGAATTAAAGACACTACTCTAGACCAAACAAGCAATTGAAATTTGAACATGGCCATGAACGGCAATCTTCACATTTTGGTGTCTCTCAAAATGTCCAATGAAATTCAACTCAGCTAGTAATTGCGTTTTGGTAATGTTAAGACACACCCTAATATCAAGCTTCACGAGAAATGTTAATCGATAACTTAAGAGAAACATGAGACAGAGACATGGAAAACAAGAGAAAGATCTGCATAAATGCAGTAAATCTGTAGTACATTTCAAGACGTTTGAGGGTGATAATTCTGTAGTATGTATGCACACAAAAGAAAGATCGAATGGCATCTCACCAATTTACCATGTTTGAGTAAACTTATGTGCGTCATTCCAATATTAGATAGGAGCACAAATCTGAACAAAACTTTGTATTTGTCAACACCCACGGCGTATTCCACAAGTTACATAAAATCTACATAAATATATAAGAGCGCATGTTTTGTACCAAAATTCTTTTCTTTACTGTTTACACGGGTATAATTAAATAAACAACCAGGTTCACTTATGATCCCTAAAATCTGGATCAAGTTCCAGAAAACAGGACTGCATCCCTAAGTTTGTATTGCAGCTCTTGCAAGTGGAAACATCTTCAATCAAATCGCTCCATCTACAATATAGAACAGAACAAAGATAATGACAATATATTAAAAATCAGTGGTAAACCGAATAAGTGATATTATCCAGATAAAAAAAAAAGAAATAAGAAAATTCATGCTTGTAGCACATCAAATAAGTGAATAACTTAAAGATGATTGTTATACACACACACACACTCTTATTTAATAATAACGACAAAAATACGAAGGAAACTATATGTCAATCAATACCTTCCAAAGACCATCATTGAGGTAATGCAAGTTGTCAACCCCAATTCCCTTGTTGATCGCTTTTCTGAAATCATGAAAGTAGTTGAACTTCTTGAGTACAACAGTCAATCAACGAAACTGAAACTAGGCAAGCAATAATTTATATCTATTGCTACATTAGCCGTAAGTTTGATTTAAAGGAGCTTCTTTTAAAAATTTATAAATAGCAGCCAACTGAAAAATTTGTTTTTGGGGATGTGGTTGCATTCCCCACCTAAACAAGTAGCTCCACATTTGAAATAGCATAATGAAACATGACATAAAAAATTATTTATTCCCATTTTCTTTTTTTTTTTCTTTTTTTTGGTCAAGTAGCCTAGCGGCTTGAAATTCCACCCTTAAAGTGGATAAGTGGAATGACCCGGGTTCGAACCCCGGCCCCTTGCATATATAATGCGGTGTCCAACCAATTGAGCCAAGCTCATGGGACTTTATTCCCATTTTTTTATTGACCGTTAATGTCAAGCAGAGAGTATGATGGTAAGAGGAGCAGATGCAGAATTTCTAAAACAGTTTCTCTATTTATTTGGGAAAACATCCCTTTCACTTTTATTTCATTCAACAACCATGCCTAGACAAAACATGCGATAAGACAAGTTTCTTACATGTCTTTTGCTGACATCTTTGTAAATCCGATGGCAAGGGCATGCTGTTTTCCTTCTGCCATGATGGCCTGAAATCAGAAAAATACATGATATGATGAAAGTTAATATACATTCGGTGAAGAAAACTCTCACTTTTTGTGTATTACAAACAATCTACAAAACTTAATGGCAGTAGTACCACAGGACATTCGGCCCCCACTTCCTCATCCAAAACACCCCCAGGAGATGTAAGACCAGGACACACTATGTTTGCACCAGCCAAAACAAATCGTATTGCACCACGGTCAACTTGTAATTTCTTCATTATAACTGGATCTGTAAAATTAAAAACAATAGTACAGTTCACATGCAATATAAGAAAGGACCAAATGCACAGCTTAATGACTACGTGTGAGCCTAGACATAATATAAGAAAGGACAAACGGCAAAGCATAATTCTGTTTGTGTTTCATAAGTGCTATCGGTCAAAGCATAGGGAGGAAACGATAATTGATAATTTATTGGCCTACCACTTTTTATGAAACTCCCTACATTTTAAGAATCAGGATCAGCGTGAATTGCAATTACCAAACTGAGAAAATGGAACCACTAAGAGAATAACAAAGGTATGTTCCCCACTTCCCCTTCTCTCCACGTCTTTCTCTATATATCAAGGTTTTCTATATTGTGGGGTAATAAATAATGCCAGCATAACACATGTAATATCTTGATTAAAAGGTTTGACGAGTGCAAATAGGGGTAAGTCGTCAAAGTGTTCTAAATTCTCAAAGGTGCAGGGGAATCTAACAAGTAAATATTAGATTGCCAATAGATAAAGAACCGTATCATCCTCATGTTCTCTCTTGTTCATGATAACTAGCAAAACTATTAGATACAATTCCAAACATTCGATGGATCCTACCACGCAATAAGACAACAGAAATAGTTCACTATTTCAATATAAGTTGAAGACATGATCTGGATTCTGAAACACTTCAACATCATATGCATAAAATGAGTCAATAAATCACAGCAATGAAGATATTCCTAGCTTCTCACTGTAATAGAACTTATCTTCCGTCACTATGCTAGCTTAGCTCAATTCACTATGTGTCACGACAATCAAATCATACCAATCAGAACTTTGCTGATCCTCAACCTCACAGGTCATAGCCATTTGCTATGTACAGTACAGTCAAAGAATTAGGATCCAACTAATTAACATTTTTATTTATGATCTACACAGTTTCTACAAAAGTTCCTCACTCGCTAAGCAACCATTTTTTTCCCTATAATATATTTCAACATCCTATTCAGAACTCACCATATATGTTGAACCCACGTCAGTTGTATCCTATAAGTGGTTCATTTCCACATATGCATTACTCATAAAACAGCGAAATATCCACTATTCATAAATTGTTCGCCTCCCATATGAAAGAATATTAAGAACAAGTTAAAAGTCACAATAAATATGAACTTTACATTGATGGAGAAGTCGCAAGGTTGGCATGTACGGGCCATCACGAACATTAAAAAACAAAGGCACATTGTTCACCACAACCAGATTGAGATGGTTCTGACTACAAGAACAAACAAAAAATCAAACAGTTAGCAGCCATAAAAGTTCTGGTACAGCAAAAAAAAAAAAAAAAAAACCTCAAAGCAAACAAACCATTTAGCAACTATAAGGGGGGACTTCTTTGGAAGTATATCATCCAACACCGGTTCAAGTCCAGGGTATTGCAGTGGAATGAATTAGGTTAATAGTCACATAGATAACAGAAATTTGCATGGATTAAAAACATATGCATATTTTGGTGAATTAGTAATTTTTTTGTTCCCAGGGAAAGGGCCCGATAATCCAGAGTTCGGCTGCGAGGCAGTAAACTCTCAGGGATCGAACTCGGGCGAACTAATAATATTTAAGAACAAAAAAATGACATCACCTCTTCAGCAATACTTTGCCGTATTCTTCGTTGAACAGAAGCCTTCACTTGATTCTGTGCAGATACCTCTTCAGTTGAAAATCTGAAAAAAGGAAAAAACAAAAAGAAATCATTTATACATGCAAATCTAAACATAAGCATTGAAAAACATTAATTGAATAAACAATTATAGAGTGAAGTAACAAGATCATAAAATAAAGCATAAAGCATACATAACATTTGAGCATATAGAATTATTAAGCAATTTGGGGCAAAAAGGTGAGAGAAAAAATTGGGCATTGGAAGCTTCTATAACAAATGAAATCAACGTTTTAGGGTTTAGGTACCATTACCACGGTAATGGTGCAATTGCTGATATAACTCCGAAAAAATAATAGAACATAATAAAAAATAAAAAATAAATAAAAAAAATGGTGAATGAATGACATGAGAATCTGCGTAGAATGAGAGAGTGTACTTTTTGAACATCTTATGATGCGTTGAGTTTGAAGAATGAAGATTTTGGAGTGAAAGTGAATCTGTATTGTAGAGAGAGAGAGAGAGATGCAAAACGCAACAGTACAAAACACTTCAGGGTGTTTCTGTACTTGAACCATTATGGGCTGGGCCTTAGCTTATTTCGATTTCTGGACCAGGCCTATTATCTTTATCAATACATTAAGCATGGGTGAAATTCTACCCTCACCCCCTTCTCGATTCTTGCCCGCCTCCTTTTTTTGTGACAATTGTATCCTTTTGGATTCTATAATTTGGACACTTATAAAACCTTGTTAACTCAGTTTATAGAGATATTACATTATACATATAGAAACTAATATTCGAACTTTGAACGCTATACTTATTCACCTTAAAGGCGTGTTTGATCTGCTAAAAATCAGAATTGGATTGGACAACTTTTGTTGTACCATGTTTGATTTAGAAATTAGTTACGAGACTAAACAAAATAAATAGTAATGCACATAACAAATACAAGTTTTTTTTGTCCCTCATTGAACCACGTGACAACTTTTTGTACATAGTACAACTATAAAAAAATGCAAAAAATATCCATTTTATTTTTTAATGTAAAAAATATTATCTCTCTCCGTTACAATTTTTTCTTGTCTTGTATTATATTGTTATGTCCAGTACTTACTGTTTTTAAATCAAACGTATCCTAAGAGTAAAATTTTAACCACTCGACTACTTGACAAAAAAGAAAGAATCCAAACACATCATTCATGTGATTCGAACCTCCCATCTTCCTTCTCACTTCTTCGTTTTTATTTTCAAGATCTCTCAGAAACTTCAACATCCAAAAACCCTAACACCTAATATAGTACACATTTCTTCTAATATTTCATTTTTATTGTTGCATTTTTCTTCTTCTCAAGCACTAGTTTTGTTTGGATAAATTACGTTTTCAGGCTCCATAATTCAAACACATTTGAAGTAGTGTAGTTTCACATGATAAAAAGTTGGTGAAAAATAGAATTAACAAGTTCAAATTTTATAGTTCAAACTTGTCAAATATGTAAATTACACGTTTGAATTATAGAATTTAAATGTTGTTAATATATAATTTACTATATATAGTCAAAATGCACCGACAACTTGTATGGTTTAGAACATACTAACAGTTTTTATGATTTACAATTCACCGAAACTTGTATGAGTTGATGTTTTTTTAGTATACCGTGATTCACTTTGGAAAAGAAATATAATCATACATTTAAAATTCTTAATTATTATTGTTATAAAAAAGAAATGTTGCTCTCAAGAAATGAAGAAACCTGCCATTCAAAAAAAATGAAGAAAACCAAAAGTTGCTCTGATTTTTACATATGAAAACATATATAATTTTGAGGAGAGAATCACTGCGATGAAAATTTCGTATATATAACATGGTAAAGAAAACACTTCACTAAATTAATTCAATCAAAATAAATTTCCAACTTAGTAAGGTAGTATCGTTTTTGAAAGAGCTAAATTCAGACCATGTTATGTCACTTGTGTGTACGATTACTAACGTTAGTAATTTAAAATTGTTTTAGCTGTTGCTGAAACAGTGATTATTCAGCTGGAAAAATCATCCTTAAATTTAATGACATAAAGAATCAACATTTTGTGATTTACTTGACTGGATATAAAAATGTTGAACGTAAGTAACGTAAGGAACATCACAGAATACCATAGGAACTTATCTCAAGTTATTTTATCCAATTAAAACATGCATGTAACTCAGGAAGATACGATTTTTTAGTTTTTTTAATGACAATCATAACGGTGATACTATAGCTGACTTGAGATGATTTGTTTGATGGGGACAAAGAGTACAATTCATGATCTAATTTGGCTTAAACAAATTGAATTGAAAAAAATAGAATAATGCTAGGGCTAGGGACATAGAAAATATTTAGTACTAGATATGTGTCACAGCTAATAAATTTCTAACATGAGTGTATAGTGTTACAGAGAAATTCAATGTTTTTAACATATGAGTCAACATCAAAAGTTGTAATACGGCTAACTAATCTGTTCTGGCCATTTTTAATTTGTAGAACAAAATTTAGTTATATATATAATTGGGTTTTTCTAACATGGGCAACATTGCACATGTTAAAATAGCTAAAAGTGGTAATTTTTTATTGAAAAACAATAATTATTTATTAAAAAGTTATATATTTAATACAAAATACACAAGTTCCAATACAAGATTACTATTTTAAACTTCTTAACATGTGCAAGTTTGCACATAATAGAAAAATCCTTCATAATTTTATTCAAGAGTCTATTTCGATTCTTGGAACTTTACTGAATTTTTTAAGAGTAAGATAAATAAAATTTGGTCAAAATTATTCTTATTAGGAATCCAATTTGGTTTTTTCTAAATGATTTATCTAAGAAGGATTCATTAATCACCGATTACTTGGTTGAACTTAATTAACAATTTTTTTCGTTGGTATTAACTGTTTGGTTTTCAGGGGGATGAAATCCGATAATATCCAAAGTTCGATCACGATGTAAATAAAGTCCGACCAAGAATTATTTCCACCAATAGTCGAACTCGAGTTCTTTAGAACGATTCATCCTAAAAAAATTCATTAACCAGCTACTTGAACTCAATATTTTTTTTGACAGTATGAACTCAATATCTTATAGTTAACTTAACCGTGTTTTGTATACATCAACATAGTTAAAATGTCAAATAACCGATTGTCCCAAAAGCTTAAGCTATTAGGAAGAGTTACATCAATGGTTTTATATTATTTCTAACACGCCCTCTCACGCAAGAGCCCACTTGGGCTTGAAGCGTGAATAATGCATTGGCCCACCTACCATATGCTTAAATTCCACTTTTTTAATTAGAAAGTGAGGGGAGCGGGGATCGAACTCTAGACCACTTAGTAATAGAGGATCCGATACCATGTCAAATAACCAATTGTCCCAAAAGCTTAAGCTATTAGGAAGAACTACATCAATGATTTTATATTATTTCTAACATAAAACTTTAATATATCAGTCCGTGAACTTTGCTCAGTTGACAGGACATTACATTATATATGCAATGCAAGGGTCGAGGTACGAATTCCGATCATCCACTTATTTAGTTTAAGGGTGAAATTTTTAACCATCCGCTACTTACGACAAAAATATCATTTAAAAGTATAATTGTGAAGTTTTAAAGAAGTGGGATTTGCTTGAATCACGGGATATTGAGCTAAATGGATTGAGTGGGGTAAAGTGAAAACTACAGGTTTTGTATTGTATTAGGAAAAGATTGCAGGGTCATAATTCATATTATTCTGTCAAACTTCGTACACTTGATATTAATTATCAATTAAACATTGCAACCATTCTAAATTTCTAAGAGTTGCTAACAACTTTTTGATTTGGAGTGTTAATTGGTACAATAGATATAGTATAGGTAATTAAACCAACGTAAACTCATCCAAAACAGTCTAAATTAAATGAAATTGAAAAAACAAAAACCCAAGTTGTATGTAATCATTCTTGGATCAATGTAATGTGATGTTGACTTCTTGTGTAATAAAGTCCCTCATACAATGATGGTTTAACGACATGTTCCATTGATATGTATCAGTCCAACCACGATGAAAAACATACTTACATACTTATATGAATGATAAAGTAGCATCCTCTATACTCTCCTTTGTTCATGGGAGGGGTTGTTTTGGGTCATTTTTTGGCCTATAATCACCCCCTCTATACTTTTCTTTTTTTCTTTCTCTCTCATTCTTTTAATATAAAACATGTGGTTTTTCTATAGATAAGTTTTTTATTCTGTATTTTTTTGTGATATTGTTGTCTGAGTGCGGCATTGTGTTGTTCGTCGTCTTGTGTCTTACTATTTGATTTTCAGTATTGTTGTGGTGTTCGTTTGATTCCTATTGAAATACCAGCTTCAATCAACTACAAATTCAATATATAATTTGGACATCAACGTTGCAGATCCGGAGACTTGAATATTTTTTATATATATAATAAAAGGCTTAAATTAGCGAGCTAATCGAGTGATAGTAGCACTCTTACAATATAAAACTAAAATAGCATGTAAAAAATTACAACCAGAATTAATTAAATTTGGGGAAAAGGGAGCATCAAACCCCTTTTTGACTAGGAAATCTGCACATGATTGGCCTCTATGAAACAATGTTGAATAGTGACAACTCAATCTGGAAGGTTTAGTAGATCAAGAACCTCTTCTAGGAGAGGTTTAAGATATGGTGGTAGAACGATTGAGAACAATAGCTGCAACAAGGGTAGAGTCTGTTTCAAAAATGACACGGTCAAGATGAAGGTGACGAGTAATGCGCATAGCATAAACTAAACTCCAGATCCCAGCACCCTGGGAATTATTGCGTACAAGGATGCAATAAAAACCCTGAATAAGACCACTCCGAGAGTCTCTAAGCAATCCACCACAAGCTGAGAAACCATTTATTTTCCTATGTGCGTCATCTACGTTAAACTGAAGAGTGTGTATAGGAGGGAGCTACCATTTAATAGGAATGATGGACCCTTGTGAATTTGATCGTTTAAGAAAGTGAATATCAAAAAATATATATTTAACTAAATATTTAGTTTGTTTTTGCGCCCACCATAGTTTCTCACGCGCCCTTCTAAATTATTAAAATACGCGGGTCACTACTTAAGTTGCAAACTCAGTTCGTACCTTAAGTAGCGAACATCAATTTTTTTATCTCAACCACAACATTTACACCCACCACCCCCCACCCCCAATGCACGTACTTGAAGAGCAAACTCGAACTCAGTTTGCTACTTAGAGTGCGAACTCGGTTCACTACTTAGAGTGTGAACTCATTTTGCACTATAAATAGTGAACCTTATATAAATTTAGCCACCGTCCAAGACCATATGCTATTGATTGGCCACTGGAGCGGCTGTGACATAGTATGATATCGATCAATCATATACACACACCGTATAATTCTATAGATTGAAACCTTTTTTTTCTTTCCATTTTTTAATCACTCGCTCA
The DNA here is from genome assembly GCA_951799995.1 of Trifolium subterraneum. Classification (NCBI taxonomy): domain Eukaryota; kingdom Viridiplantae; phylum Streptophyta; class Magnoliopsida; order Fabales; family Fabaceae; genus Trifolium; species Trifolium subterraneum. The sequence continues at coordinate 40,951,878 of OX637468.1, forward strand.
TACAGTGTTTTATTCAAAATATTTTCTTGAGAAGTGAAGAAAGGGTTCACATTTTAACTTGCGAACTGTGTTTCATTAAAAAAAATCATGAGAAGTAAGGGCGAGGGGGACAAAAAAAATATATGTGCACAGTCACACAAAATACAAATAGTTCAAAGAAAAAAGAATTAAATGATGTTAAAATATGTGATGAAATTATTTTATTTTATCTTTTTGCTTTTTAATCTATGTGTATCTAAATATTTTACATTTGTGATGGTAACTAAGTAAAAGTTACATTGCACTCAAGAGCTATGAGAGTTATCATGCATGCCATCTAAGTTTATTCAATTCCCTGGTAGATATAAATAGTGCATCTCAAGGGAAAGATGCTCTAAATCTCCGATATTCAAGAGTTCAATTGGGAAAAAAAAAATCTGATCGATTGTCTCAAATAACCGTTTATCCCAAAAGTTTAAGCTGTTAGGAAAGACTACAATCAGTAGTTTTATATTATTTCTAACACGCCCCCTCACGCAAGAGGACACTTGGGTTTGAAGCGTGGATAATGCATTGGCTCACCTACCATATGCTTAAATTCCACTTTTAATTAGAAAGTGAGGGGAGCGGGGATCAAACTCTAGACCACTTAGTCATAGAGGCTCTGATACCATGTCAAATAACCGTTTATCCCAAAAGCTTAAGCTGTTAGGAAAGGCTACATTAATGATTTTATATTATTTCTAACAGATTATTGTTTTAGTTAGAATTCGAATTCTTTTAACCGGGTTGTCATTATTATAACCGACACTCGTTAACCATTTGTCTCCAATTGTTTAGTTATTGAAACAGTACCAATAAAATAACAATATTTTGATACTAAATTTGAAATACAAAGAGACACCACAAGGGGGACAAATTAAGTCTATATGCATTTTGATACCAAAAAAAGACACTGATTAATCTTGTCACTGCTTATCTATATATCCTAGCCTTCTCCAAATTCAATTTATGATGATGCTTTCTCCTTGAATCTGAGGACAGTATACAAGCAACGCAATTATAATAAGAGCAGCCAAAATTAACAAATTACTTTAAAATGAATAAAGATTAATATCAGAATATTAAAATTACCAAGGGATGGTTGAACTTGTATATAGATCAAGAACAGAACATGTACACATATAATATACTCCTATATGCAGTGAAGTGTACTAGAGTGATATTGATTCGGCTCGTCTTATAATTAATCAAATGTGATTCATTCATTGATTAATAAGATGAACAGAAACAATATCACTCATGTCTACTTCTGCAGAATTCATCGACTTGACATCAAAATTGAAAGCACACCGAGAAGGTATGCAATGAAGCAAACAAGAGTGATATTGATTCGGCTCATCTGAATTTAATTGAAGATAGATGAGCCGGATCAATATCACGCCATATTCACTTTTACAGAAGCCATTTATTATTTATTTTAGGCTAAGCAAGAGTTTCTAGTTGGTTTTGTGGTATGAATGGCAATCTATCCCTCCTATAAATAGGACTCACCAAAACACTGTGGTAGTTATATTATATATCTATATTATATCAACGTATCTACTAGTTATGACTTTTTTAGTTTAGCTAGATATATACCCTACCCAATTAAGAATGTGATGTGAGATAACATAATGTCTAATTAGCATCTATCTAGAACATTTTTATCTTGATTAAGATTCACAAATTAAGTCCACTATTTATCCATTGATTCGGCATAATGGAGGAGGAGGGCTAATTCTTAATTTAGTTGTAGCACGTGAAACTACTATGTATGTGTTTGGTTTTGAGGGGGAAGAATTGAGTTTAGTAGAATTGATTTTGATTAAAAGTTAGTTGAATAAAATTGATTTATGTTTGGTTACAAAAATTTAAAAGTGATTCGCAATATTTTTTGTTGTTTGGATAGTTTGAATTAAAATTGATTTTGGATGTATAATTACCAAAATGGACTTACACGTGTGTATTTAAAATCATATTTCATTTAATTTTTGTATTATTAAATTTAATTAAAAAAATCAAACTATTTCTTTTTTTTTAAGCAGCAAAAAATCAAACTATTTTTTTGCACACCAGCAATATAAAAAATAAAAAAATAAAAAAAAAAACTAAGATAAAGAGCAGAATGGGCCACTGTCGGGTCAAAATTGAGCCCAATTGCTTGCTTTTCTTCTTCAACCAAGAACAATGTAATGTAACATTGTAGCAGCCGCACCACAACAAAGAAACCAGTCGAAAATCAGTGGAGGGTAACATAGGATGAAGAGAAATAAATATGCCCCACACACCATTTTTCCATTTAAATACTTGTTTGATGACCTGATGTGAAGAATAATTTGACCCAAATATATATAAGGTGAATTCTTCGGTACACATATTATGTGGATGTGTACTGGTACACCACTGATGTGTTTAACAAATGGCAAACATTTATTGTAGATTTTGTTTCTTTATTAAGTTTTCTATATTAAATACTACTTTTTAATATTTGCAAATGCATCCTTCACATAAATATAATCAACAATTATGTTTCACAATAAATCAAAGCATACATCAAATCTTTCGACCTAAATATTCACTTTTTTTAAGCAAACATTTTTTTAACAAGATTCAAATATTTAATATTTTCTCCAAAATAATATATTTTAATATTATTATAATATCTTATAAAATATTATGATTTTAGTATTTTATATTTTCCAAAGAAAAAAACGTATGATTGTAACTTTTTTAATTATTATTATTATTATTATTATTATTATTATTATTATTATTATTATTATGAGTGGATGATATTTTAATATTTCAATATTATTACCTGTCAATTTTTTTTTTAATATTATTAGTTTATAATGATTAATATTTATTTATATTTTAACCATTCATACATATAATTATTAAAATACATATATTTTTTAATATGTGTATATTGTAATATTGTTAATTTTTAGTGATTCGTAATATTTCATTGGGTTAAATAAGTTTTTTATCGCTGCAAAGTTACTAAATTTAATTTTTTATCTTGATAAAAAAAATACCATGTTTTCATCCCCACAAAATATTTATGCATGCAAATTTAGTCATGTTGTTAACTCGATATGTATTTATGATGATTTTGCAAATATATGTATAGAACATTATAAAAAGTTTGTCCAAAAATAAAGAGCTCAAAATTTGTTTTTTAGGTAAAAATATTCGTTACTTTTATCTTGATATTTTGATTTAGAAAATTCATATTTAATTCATATCATTTTTAAAAATACTAAAGTTTTGTAAATGAACTTTTTAAGTCATAGTTAAGGTTGAACTCTTTGATTTTTGAAATTTGAATTCTTAAGTGTTTCTCATTTGTTTGGTCAAGTTGAACAGTCAGATTGAGAATATTTGATCTTATTAACCCCTTTCATTCTAGTTGGTTGTGATTTGACAATTCTTTAATAATAACTAGGTTTCTGGTGTAATAGTTAGTCCAACAATATGAGATTGGACTGCTGGATTGTTGAAATTCAATTTCGTAAGTGTTTATTCGTTCGAATTAGGTCAAGTTGAATAGATTGATTGAGATAAATTGATTCCCTTAGTCACTATTTTGAAAATTATTTGAGACTTAACATTAATTTCACATGAACTACGTTTCTTGAGTCATAGTTAATATCAACGCTAACAGTTGAATTAGGATTTTTGGAAAGTGAGTGGGTTAGTAGGGTTAAATATAAAAAGGATAAAACTTAGGGTTTATTGGATCGACTTATTTTTTAGCCTATGCAAATAAATAAACTTTTATGTATTATTCATAAGCTTGTCAAAATATTTATGAAAAAATAGCTTATAAAGATACAATTTTCGCTAGGTAAAACTTATAAATTAATATAAAAACTTTATTTATTTGTATAAAATATTTTTTATAAGCTAAAGAATAAAAGCAAAATAAAATTTGGTCCACGAGGGATTCTTAAATAACTGTTAGTTCAGTTAGTTAAGATTTAACCATTATTTATTTGCAAAAGTTATTCTTTTATGGTGGCGTCTAAAGTGAGGGAGCAATTAAGTCCCTCACATGTGTACCATCCATAATATACCATATGCCATACCCCCACCCAATCCTTTTTCTTTCCCAACAACACGAAACCTTCCCTGTTCTCATCTATGAACCATTTGCAGGTTCATCAGCGATCCAAAGGGTTATGGAGAATATGAACCTTGTAAGTAGATTGACACAAAGAAAGCCATAGAAAATAGTAAATTTGAATTGACTTGAACAAAACTATTTTTATGCTACAAATTATGATTTAGATGTAAATATTCTTAATTTCTCTCCAGTGCGTATCAAAAGGGTAGTTAACTTTTCCCTTCCAATGTTCTACCATATAAAATTATTGATTTTAGGGATTTGGATCATAGTCCAAAACAATCTTCTGTGTATTTGTTTTATCAAATCCTTAACAAAATATTATTGAAAAGATGAGAATGCTGGAGTGGTGGGGAAGGACTAAGGAATAGGTCTTTCTGTGATGAAAAGATGAGAATGAAGGTTTTTAGTTTTGGAAACGAAAAAGAGAAGGGATTGGGTGGGGCAAGACACATGTGTTCCGCTTGTTTATTTAATAAATCTCAACTCTTAAATTATTTTAACAAGATCTAATGGTATATCATGGATGATACATCGGTGAGGGACTTAATTACTCCATCACCTTAGACACCACTTTCTTTTATAAACTCAAAATAAGTTATTAAAAATATATTGAACAAAATAAAATAAAATAAAAATTGGCTCGCAGTGAGGATTAGAACCCATGATCATTTTTATTGAAAATTAGTACCCATCATCATAAATTAACAAAATATGCAACTTACCAACAAGATAAATGATGATCATTTTGTTAATTGAATTTGTTTGTTATTATATTATATATTATTTATATTAATATCTCTTATATTATAAGCTTGTTCCGTTTTGCTATTCTTAACCCTAAATTTTTTCCCGCTCATTTTATCTCTCATTTTACCCTAACATTAATTCAAATAAAATGTTAAAAAATACATCACAAAGATTCGAACCCACAACCTTTAATTCATCATGTTAAATATTTATTATTATTAGCTTCCTATTATTATTATTATTATTATTAATTCAAATAAAATGTTAAAAAATACCTCATCAAGAATCGAATACACAACTTTTAACTTACCATGTTAAATATTTATTATGATAATTAGTTTCCTACTAATATTATTATTATTATTACTATTATTATTATTATTATTATTATTATATCTCTTATATTCTAAATTTGCTCCGAAATGCTAACACTAAACTGTTGTTTTCCCTCTTTTTTTCGTGTGGTCCATTATATTAAAAAAAAATACAAATTTGTCTAGCATGGGAATCGAACTTGCATCCCTTTAATTTTTTTCTTTTGCGATGACTATATTAATAAGAGTCGGAGACAATCTCTTAAGCATGTTGGGATATATCTTTTGTCGACAGTGTTTTTATATGGTTAGTTGTATGTTGCAACTTCAAGAGTTATTTAAAGAGAATGATTAAAAATATTGATTATCGACGAAGACAGTGAAAATACGAATAAAACTTACAATGTAGTCTATAATTAGTACTAATATTTATCCAAATTTATACCATAACTTCGTAATATTATACCATAATTTCTGTTGTATTAACATTTTTCCAAATTTATTGTCGAACTAATATTTAATGGTACTCGATTTTTTTATATACATTTTAGTGTTAAAAATTTTATATCTGAATTTTTCATATTACGGCTAATTAGACCCGTGCACCGCACGGGTCAAAGTTCTAGTTATATTAATGTCTTTGTTTTATATTGTTAAAAAAAAAAGAGCGGAAACCTAATACTAAAACAACATCTCTAATGTTATCAGTGGCGGAGCCAGAAATTTTATTTTGGGTGGGCCGCAAGGTTGTCATAACCGGAACGGTCATCGAACCGGTGAACTTATCGGTTCAAGGTTCAATTGGTCGGACCGGGGTTCAACCGGGTCGGACCGTTTTTAATTAAATATAATTTTTTATATTTTTAAATTATATATAAATCAATAATAAATAAAAAGTTATACAATATTCATAATTTCACAATATTAAAATGTCATAAACCAACATATAAAATTAAAACATTACATATATATTATAAAAAAAAAATTAAAACATTATAAATAATTATATATGAATTGACATTTATTAGTGGTTAGTACCAAAATTTAACATGTGAGTTTATTAGTTGTTTTAGTTTTGCTCTTATAAGGAGGCCCAAGCCCACTTATTTTATAACCCTAATATCATTGTTGCAATTTCCTAAATGCTAAAAGAGCAGCCGTCACTTGCAAAAACTTAGATCTCTCTCTTCTCTAGTCACTGCTACTGTTCCTTCATCTTCTTTTTTTCTTTTCTTCTCCCGCCATTGCTATTGTTTCCTCTTCATTTTTTCCCTTTTTTTTTATTTTTTTTTTATACAGATCTTCATTTTTTATCATCAATATTTGCTTCTTATTTCTTTTCAAATGAATCAAAACAATTAAATTTTTCTTCATCTTTTTGCATTGTTACTTAACAACCTTGTTTCCAATTCTTTCTTCCCAAGTTTCAATCTTTTTTCTTTTCAAACAAACCAACAAGTTTTTGGTGTCTTCAACTAAAAATTACATTATGTCATTCCACCATCGCGCACAGTAAACAAAAATCAATAACATTTTTAACTTTGATTATTTTTTTTCCTTCTAGAAATATCAATATTCTAAGCAAAAATCAATAAAATCTTTCAACTTCGATTTTCTTCAGAAATACTACCCTTCTGAACAAAAATTAACAACATCTTTGAACTTTAATTTTCGTCAAAAATACTACTTTTCTAAACAAAATTTAACAACCTCTTTCAACTTTGATTTTTTTTTTTATCTTCAAAAATACGAATCTTCAATATATAATCATGGTATTGCTCCTATAAATTCAGACAACAAAATACACTATATTTTCTCCATTCAACTATGGTTAAAATGCCTTCATACGACAGTGAAGGAAATGTATATTATCATGATATTCATGTCATTATAAGTTTTACAAAAAAATATATATAGTTTCGATTCTCAAATTTTTGTCTTAAAACGAAGTCACTTCAAATTTCTCATGACATTTGTATTCTCTCTAATTTTCAGTTCCAAAATTCTTCAGTTTCGTTTTTCACCCTAACCCACTAGAAAAACCAAGAATAAGGGAAATTTTCTATAAACCCTAATAACCTAAAACAAAAAATCCAACACCCACAACCTAAAAAAAAAGGTCCAACACCTAGAAATTGAAAAACCACGAAATTACGTATATGAAATAAAAATATGAACTTTATGAGGAATTGAAACAAAGGCTTCAGAATGAGTTCAAGGGGTGTTATAATTATAAAAAATATAATAGAAATTGATGGAAAAAAATAAATATTAAAACCCTATAAATATTGTCAAAAAAAAAAAAACTATATAGATGAGTATCCAAGATTGAAGAACAAAGTAGAGACACACACAAGAGAGAAAGAAGAAACATGATTTAAGGTTTCTAAATCACAATAATCCCCATTGTAAAAAAAAAATCGCAATAAACTTTTTCTTCAGTTTTTTTTTTTATAAATGTGTTTGGCGGGGGTTAATTAGGGGAACCACCATGATAGATGTCATCTTTTGACTATAGACCTAATTACAAGTGATGTGTTTGGCTCTTCGGAGTAGAAATGATTTTTGCTAATTTGACGTTTGGTTGGACAAAAATAAGTAAAATATCAAACAAATTATTTAACCCAAAAAAACCAAACTAGTATCATTGAAATGTAAAGATAGATGAAATTTGTTTACCACTTGAACACAATTACTTGATTGATATAATTTATTTTTAAATATTCAATAGAAATTATTTTTCATGTGTATGTATATGGGTTGAAGAAGAAAACCCGAGTTCGATTTTTAAATGGAATAATTTGTTAGCCAAACTTTACTTACTTCACGGTCGAATTCTAGACTACTAGGGTCTCCTTTTCCTAGAAACCAGAGGGTTAAAATCAAAAAAATATGGGTTGAAGAAGAAGACAATTTAGTCCATGAAAAAGAGAAGGAAAATTTAGAATGCTTGCAACTTTTATAATGGTTGGAATCTCAACACTCTAGTGTTGACTTTTATATCATAAGGTTCCATTACCATAGTTCCAAACCTTACTGTGCTCAAAGTTGGGGCCAATTAAAGCATAATGGTTGGTTGCAACTTGAAAGAAAATACTAGTACATCCAAACTTCAAATATTGCAAAGGCGCAAGTTTAGTATATTAAAAAAAAAAAATTGATTTTTAATAAATAAAGTTTATAAAATAATGAATTTTAGTTTTAAAAAAAAAGAATTTTAGTTAAAGTGAACCCAAATATAAAGTTTTTATGTTTGAACAAATTTTCCATATAAAAAAATTAAATTAAGTAGAAAGATAAATTTGAGAATTACATTCGAGGTAAAAACTCTAAAGCTCTATTTGGATTGATGAAATATAATTGAATGGAACAGAGCAGGATAGAATGAACATTGTTTGGATTTGAAAAATAATAATGGAATGAAAGGAATATGATGAAATGAATTCCATCAAATACAACCACTTACCTTCAATTTTGTTTCTCTCCTTTTTAAAATATCCAAATTAAACAATGGAATGGAAAATTTATTCTATTCTGTTCCATCTCATTTCACTCCCCTCTATTCTGCTCCACTCCATTTTATTATATTCCATCAATTCGAACAGAGTCTAGTCTCAATTTCAAGTTAAATATCTTACTGGAAACACTCAAACATTACAAATTTATTTTTATATATTTTGTCGATCTAATGATTTTTTATATATTTAAAATCACTTTTGTCTAATCTAATAATTGTATGAGAAAGTGACTTTGTTAATTTAAAATTTGACTTGTTAATGGACTAGTAATGATAATGATATGCTGATAATTTTTTTTATATTAGTATGCATGCATGTGAATCTGACACTCCACAAAACCCGTGTAACGCACGGGTCGGAGTCTAGTAAAATTTGACTAGTGATTATTTTAGCCAGTATTTTTTTTCCGTATTAAGTATTATATATATAGAAATAATTATACATGAATTAAAGATATACGGGCAATAAATTGCGCCGCTAGTATTTAAACTCGAAATCTTCTAAACAAATCGTCTTTAATTGAGACTTATTAACCGTTTAAATCCGCTGGATTATTATTTTTTGGAATAGTTTATTTCATACTTTCCTGTTTTGTTTAAGAAGATCAAAAGAAATCTTGACCAAATCAAACATTACTCTGATAGAAAGTGCATTGGAAAATTTTATTTCATGTTTGCTTTTATTGGAAACATGAAATAGGGTTATCATATTTGTCAAAATTCCATTCTCTCTTGTTGTGGTGCTGTGTCTTTAATCAACTGTCCAAGCTTAGGACGTTTTGCGAAAACAAGAGCCATGTATAGTATATTATGAACCACAACATTTAGAATATTACAAAACCTGTTTTAACCAACCTGTGGGAATTTAGCCACCACCATTTTTCTCCTGGCAGAT